>NW_021024525.1:164735-195273 GCF_004153795.1 Camellia sinensis | reverse complement strand
GGGTCATCCCCTCTCCTTATTGTTTTGTTTACTTGCATTTTTGGCCTTACAAAGGAGCCCATATTTGCATGAATCCCAAGCTTGGTTCAGGCCATTTTTGGCGAGTTTTAGGACCTATATAACCTCTGTCCAGAGGTCGTTTTGTCATATTTAATGTTCATCTTGCATGTGTAGAACAACCCCTTGCATGGCCTTCCAAAGGAGCACCTCATTCTAACATGTGTTGGCTCTATTTCAGTGGGTATTTGGTGTTATTTAGGCATGCTTTACCTCTATTTTAGGTTGGTTTGTTGACCCCTTGCATGCACCATACACTTGCCTTGCATTCCTCTATTTTGCCTTGAAAGGCATCTTGCATTTGTACCACCATGCTTGCATGGTTTGATTTAGCTTTGTGAAGTTTTTAGTCATGTTTTAACATGTTTAAGTTCTGTTTGGTGTCGATTTGGTCATGCTTGCCATGCTTTGTATAGCTTCTTTGCATTCTAGCTTGTTAGCTTCGAGTGTGTGAGTCATTATCATGCTTCATTTAGGCTATTTCAGTGATTTGGAATCACTTCCCATGCCATTTCAGTCCATGTTCTAGGGCCACACACTTGCATTTATCATCCATTCCATGCTTGGAATAGTTTGTGTGTTATGCCTTAAGAATAGACCGTGGCATGCGCCTCCATGATTTGGTCTTTGACAGACCTTCTCATTGGGTTTTGGGGCTTATTTTGATGTGTTTTAACTCTGATTTTATTTGTCTAAATCGTGCCATGTTTGGTTGTAAGAGGTGTAGTGTATTTCCCCTTTTAGGCCTTGTATGCGTCTTGTTTTGTACTTGCCTTTGTAGCATGTTTTGGCCTCATTCTATGCATGTTCTGGCCTTATTTTGGCCTCCATTGGGACTGTTTTGGATCACCCTAGCCCTTTGGGGCTTGGTCGACATGGCCATGGTTCAAGTCCCGTGGCTTGCTTTGAGCTTTAAGTCCATTAACATGCTTTGCTCGTCTCGATTAGTTGATTTGGCATCATCTTTCATATAACTTCAGAGCTTAGTATGCTTGCCATTTGTCCATAATAGTCTCTTTTAAATGTGTTTAAAAGTTTCTTCTTTTATGCCTTAGATGATAGGCCTTTGTGCATGCATGCTTGTATGTATGTTTCCATGCTTTTGTTGCATCCCATTGGCCATTGATTTTGGCATGCTTGAGAGCTACCCATGTTAGTGTAAGTCTATCTCACCATGTTGTCGCATGCTTGTTTCATTTCGCATGTTGTTGCATGCTATACACATCCACATGTTTAGGTTGTATGCCTATATGCATGTTGCATGTTCACATGCTCATGTTGCATGTTTAGCTTGCATGTTTAGGTTGCATATCATTGCATTTATCTCTAGCCTCTTGAATCAATTATGATAGGGGTTGGAGGCCTCTTATTTGTTTTAGGTGCATTTCATTCGATATCAAGTGCATACTTGACTCTTTGGGCATCACGCATTGAAATGCACGATTGATGGTCCGAGGGTCGAGTACCATACTCCCTTGAGTCTTAAACATGATAGGGAGGGTGGTTGTGCATACATTGTCTTGTAAATTTTTTGCCGCGCACTGTCTGTCCTCTGCTACAGCAAAACCAGTATTCTGCAGCAACATATGGCCGGTAGACTACATTAAGTGCCGATCGACTACCAAACTCCAGCCGGTGATCCAACTTTTGGTCGATGGCCATTTTTATATGGTCGGTGGACTTGTATTCTGGCCGATGACATTCCACAGTGCTAAGGGAGTATTTCAGAGGCATCCAAAGGATTCTCACATCCCTTAGAGGTGCAGAACAGCGCAAACAGAGGCAACAGTGGCATGGCAACGGGTTTCCAGGCGAAGTCAATCCGAGCATGCATGCATCCCTCTTCCCGAGGCCTTTTACTGCTTTCCATAACTTAGTTAATATGTTTAATTAGTTAAGTGTTATGTAATATTTAATTAGCTAGGGTAGTTAATTATTTATCTAGTTTGTATTATTTGTTCGGACCCTCCGAGCGAGGGCAATGTTGTAATAAGTGTGTGTGCGTGCGTGTGTGAATGTCTTCCAACCCCACGTCTTTCTCCCTTTTATTTACCATCTTTCGATGGTTAGATGAGGGCATGTTTCAATTAGCATACTTATGCTCGCATGTTTGCATCCATTCATTCGTCTTGCATGCACCGGGCTCAGCGCATCGTACTAACTGCATTGTATTTCAATTCCAAGTTGAATACATGTATCGATTGTTGCATCTCATATGCCATTGTTAGATTAGCCGAGTCTATCTTAGCTGCATTTTGCATGTGTTGCATTAGCCATCTTAACATGAACTAGGATCATGCATTGATTACTAACTAGATTCTGTTTTGGCTCGGAGTACTCGGTGAGTGTTTATGCTTTAGCATCATTGCATGTGTGTGAGTGACTGCCATGATAGCATGCTTACCATGATGCTATTTGCTTATGTGATATAACTGCCTGAATGCCTGTGGGTGAAGGTTGGATTTCTTAAATTGGGATAATTCATTGAAATCCGTGTTTTATGCCTACTTGCGAGTAGCAAACTTCAAACCATTTCCAAACAAACGGATATGCGATGCTTTGTTCCAAATTAGGCAATCTAGTCTATACTTGTTTTGCTGTGCACATCACGTAGTAAAGATTAGGTAATTAACCGGAATAAGAACGCATGTGTTTTCAAAAACAAGATATCATGTGTTAGTAGTGGCTGATCTTTGATCGGGCGAGCGGGGGTGCTCATAGCTGACCTTCCCCAATCGTACCCAAGTTCCTAAGCCGAGGCAACTTTGGTGATGACGGACACGTGGCCTGAGGCACGAGTCAGGGTTTCCTAAATTCCCCCAAAATAAATATTTAGGTGGCGACTCTGTATTTGGTAAAGCGGTCCATGTTTGGCACTTCTTTCTAAAATTCTATTTTTCAAAACGATTTGCCGGATTTGGACTCTTTGGTGATTTATCAATCACACATCGCACATTGTGAGATCAGATTAAGAACCGTGACAATTTGAGTCCGAACTGTAGTGAGCCCCAAACGAACAAAACGGGATTCCTTCCCGGGACGTTCGGGGACATCTACAGTACGTTTCAATTTATTAATCCGAATGTCATACCTTCCTAATACTATAACAATTTAAGAGTATTCAAAAATGGATTCACTTCAAGTGTTCAATTACATGTGACTCATAAGCTATCAAACATAATTCAAAACTCTTTAGGTTTACAAACAACCCCAATTATCATAATTTCTCAAAGGTTAAGGAAACATTTACTATATAATCATGTTTCAAAGGCATATACTTCTTACAACAATTAAACCCTGAATAACAAATAAGTTCTAAATCAATGACTTCGTGGCTCTTTGCTCACTATCAAAATTAGACTTATCAGTTCAAATCAGATTTTTAACAGACTCCAAATAACAACTCAAATCCCAAATCAAGGAATTACATGTCCAGAGTAAATTATTAGTAAAATCAAATACGGATCAAACCTTAATGGTCACAAGTCCAAAATTACAGTAAGGTATAATCATTTAAAATCCATGTTTGCTTGGAAGATCTTAAAGTCAACATCATGACATCAAGCGCAAAATACATTTACCATAAAGCTATTATATTCTTGTCCCATATTTAGTAAAATGTTCCTATCAGGGACAAAAACATTTTCCAAAAATATGTAACACATAAAGTACATCAAACCTTTAATAATTACACACAATACATTGTTTAGAGATATTACTCAGAAACTTATCAGACCTTTCAAAGATTATCAGATGATGGAATAATTCCCAATAGCATTGAACTTATTTAAACTTTGACAAAACAATCTCTGATCCAACTTGTAACAGATAGGGCAGAATGACTTCAAGTTCAACATAGAGCATTCATCAAGTATGCCACAATAAATTATCATATGGAAAACTCATTCATGCATAGCAAAATATCTCTTTCAAAAAACTTGTCACATCCTGACCATTTGGAGTTTCGTAGCATATCAAGTCATTTTTGGAGAAATTATTCGGAAAGCTTATCATATCATAAACATGTCGGAAGTTCATAGCATATTTTATCATTTCAGAAAACACTTATCATATAGAACATTTCCTAACCAAAATACAGATTTCATTAAACATCGTATAGTATAACCGTTTTCAAACTCATTTATACAAAAGTATCTTTACAAAGACATTACTCATTTAGGTCCATGGTCAACTCACGTAAGATCACACATTATTCATTTATGTTGGAAGTACCGAATTTAATTGATGGTATGACATCTCTAAATAACACAGATCACATAAGTTTCATTCCAACGAGCACTCATTTTCAGATCACAATAAAGGAACAAGCCTTGAATTCATTCTCATACAGATATTTCATCCTTAATTAGCAATGGTGAGTTTATGATAGCAATACGTTAGGTTCAAAACAAAAACGTATCAAAACAAAACTATGTCATTGAGAGAAATGATGGTCCACAAAAGAAATACAATTTTTCTTCACCAACATACATATCTCACTTTCCTCAACATACTCTATCTCTACAAATTAACATACTCAACACCCCCCAACATTCTAGTTGAAATTTCAATTTCCCTGTATCACCAAACTTCCATAAAATTCCACCGAATACCATATGATCACAAATCCTGATACTTGTATTTGTTAACATTCTAGGTAGCAATTTCAACGTCCTAACTCTTAATTACTATAGGCCCATACTTATTATCAATCATCAGATATCTCCATCAAAATAGTTCCATAATCGGTCAGCCACCCTAATTCTAATGTCTCTCTCTCAAATATTCTTTCTATAGCTTCAAGCAAAGATTTAAATCTCTTATCATTTTATGTTTCCAAAACTCAACATGCTTGCACCCCTCATTATTCTAGTAAGAACACCACAATTTCATAAACCTTAGCCTTCTATTTCCTTATACATATCATTTAGAGAAATGACCTTTTTGGTCTCAAGGCTCATGCTATGGACCAAACACATCTTGATCTCTCCTTATCGTTAAAAAAATTTCATGTTACTTTCAAGCTTTCACACTCATTGCCACTCATCACATTTCTCATTGGTCTTAGTTCGTCCACTTTAGTAATCAATTACAACCTCTATTTCCCAACATTCCTCATGGTAAATTTCACATGTAATCCATATAGAAACTAAGTTTAATCCCTATTCACGTCATATTTCCACAATCATGCTTGCACTTCTCAATTTTACCTAAAAATACCAATAGTCCACACCTTTCATAACTTTAGCGTCAATATTATTAACAAGTATCACCATCATACTTGTTACATAAATATATTCTCATTTCATACGATTATCAAATTCTCCTCAGTCACAAAACTCCGTCCATAAAGCAACACATATGGATTTCCGTTTATCACTCAAAGTTCATAAGAATTCTCATTCTCAATCTTAATACTTAACTTATTGTACGAGCTCACATACTTCTTTCAAAACGCACATCACATCACTTTGTTACAAGATACATGTAACTTAAATGCATTCTAGACACTCTAATGCTCAACGGACATGTGTGTGAGATCTTAACTTGTGCTCTGATACCACCTGTCACGTCCCCAAACCCGCCCCTAAAAGTTTGGTCTATGACCGGTCTGTACGTAGGCCTCAAAACAGAAATTTTAGAAGAATATTTAACCACATACGGGGCCTTAAGCGGAAGCAATATCAATAAAAGACAATATCCATTGAGCTTGTGCATATATGATGGCTTAATTAATTTGGCATTTAAATACATTCCCATATGTACATATACAATCACAGAATTATGCAGATCTCACACACACTTAAATAAAACTCCAAAAAATCACATAACTCCCAGTAATCAAAATTAAGGCCTCAACACGGAGGCATACCCAAGGCGGCTTGGCAAACAGGTTGACCCCAATACAATTCTAGTGTCAATCCCCGATGGCTTGCCTACATAAACATACATAAAAACAGAGTGAGCAAGGCTCAGTGAATAATAGTACGTGATAATCCAATAAATAACTTGAATCACAATGTATATAAATGCAGAGAACTTATAGTTAATCTGATTTTGTACTAATTTCAGAACGGCCTTAGGCCCAGTCTTTGAACAGATTGGCTTTAAGCCCTTGAACAGAGTGGCATTAAGCCCTTAAAATAGAATGGCATTAAGCCCTTAAACGGAATGGCATTAAGCCCTTGTTCATGCATGTAGGAACTCAAGAGGTGTCTAGTACGGATTCTAGAGGTGACTCACACTGTAGCACTTAGTTCCGTACAACACTTTGTTTCATACAAGAAATACAGAATGGTCTCTGGTGTAACAAATTATATAGACTGGCCATGGGCCCAGATTGGCTTTAAGTCCAGTTCACATGTGTATGGACTCAAGAGGTGTCTCGCACGGATTCTAGAGGTGACTCGCATTGCAGCACTTAGTTCCATACAGCACTTTATTCCATACCAGAAAACAATTATATCATGTCATATCATTAACGGAAACAACTTCATATATATTTTTAATTATGCTTGAATCATAAACAGAAATCAGAGTTCATGCTTGATTATACATGGTACATCCAATAGCGCTAACAAATCAATATGAGCATACTTGTTAGTTCCATAAAGGAACCTTCGGTACTGGGAACTTGTAACATACTTTGACCGCGATATTATTACCCCCGGGCAAGGGCCATATGACCACGGTATTATTACCCTCGGGTAGGGGCCTTGTGCTAAGGATGCCATGAATACTTTTATGTATATGGACAATCACTCATTGATTTAAAACATAACATATCAGAAAATAGAGCATTTCTTGTCATATCATGTCATTACCGTACACTTAACAATGACAGAAGAATTCACACCATAACGTGAATCATATAAAAATGTTATTGATATTCAATTCTAAGCAAATATCTATGTCATGAAACATGTGTCGAACCAAATAAGACTGTAGAAGTTCGTGATAGGACATTCAAAACATCATGTTCCCGTTAAGCGAGATCTACATTCATAATTCCTTCCCGTCAACTAATTGCATAGTATTAATAATTCGTATGTAATCCTTGTGCGGAGTTCATAGGTAATTTACAGGTTATAGCACATTAATGATAGCCATTAACTATAACCGGAATACAGGGTAGGTTCAGAGTCATACCGATATACGCCAAGATCTTTTAATGTTCACATAACTTCACATCGATTTCCAATCAACATAATGTTAATTTAACTACTTGTGAAGAGCAGAGCGTTAATAATAAGAATTATTAACGGTAAAGAAATGTGCGATTACAGTACTACTACTCACAGTGCTTTAGCGGAGTGCTTGCCCCTCCCGAATTATGACCTACACACATGCACAACTTAGTCATTAGTTCTTTTTCTTTGTTAATTCATTTCCTGCTTCATTTTACTTCGAACGAATTTACAGGCATCTTAGGGACATCAAACACATATTTCAAAAATACCAGAGGGTTAATCACGCAAAACGGAGCGAACAAAATTTTACAGCTTGTGCTGCACGTGCGACTGTGAGCCCCGCACGTGCGGTAGTGAGCCCCACACGTACGGCGATCTGGACAGATTACAGTTTGAAATTTCAGCAAAACTCAATTTTTGGTGAGTATTCTTGAGGCTCAAAATAGATCTTTTAATTGTTAAAACATAGGTCAAAAATCATGTAAATAGAAGCTACAACATAGATCAATCTACATACAATTTGGATCTTTGATCTTAACTCACCAACACAACTTAACTTCATAATATTCCCATCTTCACACACACATAGACATATATACACACATGGTCATTTAGCTACATAACCAAGCTCAAGAAACATGATTCTAATTAATCATTTACCACATACTTGTTCCATATTGTAAACCCTAACTTGCATAACATAAAGAAATTCCTACTCAATTATTAAAAGAAGGGACCAATTGGGATGAATTATACATATCTTAAGTTAGAATCTTTATAACCCCTTTTTAATTTCTCAATCTTCTTCCTTGATGAACTCCCTCACAAACCCTCCTCCTCTCTAATTCTCTCTCTTTCAGGTGATATTGATAAAAGGCTCTAAGTCAAAGAGCTAAAATATGCACACACACACACACACACACACAAACACACACACACATATATATATATATATATATATAAAGTTGAATAAGACAAAATTTAATCAACTTAATCATCCCAAATCAAATTTTCACAAAAATACTTATTATGACTTAAAAATTATGCTAATCTCAAATATAAGGTCAATTTCAGATTATTAAGCTCTTAAGGCTCTCAATTCTCGGTCTAAACATTTTAATTGTGACAGGTATGTTTTCTAATTAACCAGATGTGAATCTCTATTCATAAGGTTCACTTAATTAAATTTAATTCCACATGAAATTTCACAATGCCGCTCGTGCGGTGCCCATGGCCGCTCGTGCGGTCTGGGCAAAATTAGACAGTCTGAAAATGGCTTTTGATTTGGAACTTCTCATTTTCAAAACCAAACTTCAATTTCATGAAATTCAAAGCCCAAAACTCTTTAATACATGATAAATTTCACATTCTTAGCTTCCACTCCAATTCATAACTCCAAACTACTATTCAATTTCTTTATCACAAGAACAAGATTACAAATTAGAACACAAAACATAAAATAGGCATGGCTTGGGGTTCAAGCTCCCTTACATGGTGGAATCCCTTTTTAGCCTCCTCAAGAACCATAAAACTCCTACAAGAAATTAAATTATGACATAAATTCATGCTATATGCAAGGATTCAACACCTTTTTACTTGAAGGAACAAAACCCATACATATCATCATAAATAATCCAAGAAATTCACTCTTTAGCTTATGATCTTTAAATATTGAGAGGGAAACTCTTACCTTATCCTTTCATCATCACTTATTCTTGCATAGCCATGAAGAATTCAAGCCAAATCCTTGATTTCCTCTTCCACTCCAACTCTTTCTCCCTTCTTGTCCTTGAGTTCTCTCAAGAACTTTCTCTCTCACGTGTCTTCCCATCTCCCTTAGATATTTTTCGCTTTTTAAAAGATGAGTTCAACCACCCAAAACATATCTACTTATATAAATATATGCCCACATAAGTTTAACACAATAAGGAGGGCCAAATGCGGCCTTACGAATCGCACAAAATCAAATTTCAATTAAACCTTCTAGATGACTCTAAAAATTTTGCTGATCATAAATGTGTCCTCTGTTTTGGTCTCTGAAGCCTCTAAGGCCTTCAATTTTGCAGTACAAAATTAATCACCCAAACATGCATTAACGAATCCGACAAATTAGAATTCTAATTAATTTTCCCAAATAGTTCTAAAAATTTTCATTAACATACCCGAGTACTCAATTTTGATTTCTGAACCCATAAAGGTCGGTAATTTCGATTTTAAAGCCGTAACTCAACAGATAATGCTTAAATTCAAACAGATATCATTAAATTAAAAGGCATTAACCCACAAGGACATAAAAGTAAATGCAGATATGGATTTTGGGGTCGTTACATCACCTGTACCTGAAAATGTTGTCCCAAGTAGGGTGAGCAAAAGCCAGTAGAGATATGTGTAGACACCCCATTTTTGACCAACTTTAAGACTCTGACGTCATCGATTGAGCGCTCGGTGATTATGTATGTTGTGCTCATTTCGAGGTTCTGGGGTTTTCGGCTGAATGCCTTGCCTCCGGGCCTCTAAACTCTTTGTGCTTTGGCTTAGTTTGTGGACCAAGCCTTGTTTCTCTTCCTTGGAAGGGGAAGGGGGTCTGTAGACCACCTTTTTGTGGTCGTAGACTTCTTTTCTAGCTTGGAGACTAGTTTCTGGCTTTCGAAGCCTTTGGTCGCGTGCCTTGTCTCGGGACCGCTTAACGTTCTCCATTTGGCTTGGTTTTTGGACCACGCCATGTTGCCTCTGCCTAGAGGGACACTGTGGTCCGGGAGACCACTTTTGATGCCGGTAGATTAGTTTTCGAGGCTTTCGACTGAGCGCCTTGCCTCCCGAACTTTCGTGTTGCATCCTTTTTGGTTTGTTTTTGGTACAAACCTTGTTTTCCTTGTTTGGAAGGTGGTACAAGGGTGGGAGACCAGTTCTTTCCCTTGGAGACCACTTTTCTCCCCGCCAACCAGTTTTTTGGTCGGCCAACTGGTGTTCTTGGTCTTTGGACCACCTTTTCTGGTAGGCCACCACACCATTGGCTTGCTTTCAGTGTGTAGACTTCTCCTACCCATGGCCGACAAGTTTTCTTCTTGGGAGACCACTTGTGGTGGTCAGCCAACCACTTCAAGTAGCTGGGCCGACCACTTCAAGTGGTCGGCTGCTATCAATCACCTTTTTGGAGATATTTGTAGGCCAGCTGTGTCAGCTGGAAGGCACAGAAGCCATCCTCCGTACACATGTATGGAAGGATGGTTTTAAGCCTAAAACTTGTCCAATAAGCTTGTTGCTTGGTTCTCTATAAGGGAGAACCTCCCCTCCCTCCTTTAGGTTCAGATTTTGTGCATTGAGATATAGGCACACTTATATCTCTATATCTCTCTCTTGGTCTCACATTTGTGCCTTAAAGTGTAGTTTTATCATACTATTGCACACAAACACACACACTCAAACACCATACTCTTGGAGCTGAGGTCCTTTGAGGTTGTTTTTGAAGTTTTTGGATTGGTTTTGGTTCAAAAAGAGTGCTGGAGTTGCAGCTTTGAAGGTGTTCTTCAAGGGTGAGTTGCTAACCCTTCAAACCCTTATCTTGGTTTAAGATTTTGAACCTATTTTCATGCTGATTTAAGCTTAACTTTTAACTGCAAAAAGTTCTATTTTTGCATGCTTAAAATGTTTGTTTAAGGTCACTTTTGTGTTGGGGTGGTCTACCCCCTCTTAGGCCTTGTTAGGCTTTGTTTTGAGCCATTCCTTTTGGCTCTTGTTTTAGCCATTGCATGAACTTTCTACAACTGAATTCCAAAGGAATTTCAGTGGTGGAAATGGTGTTTTGAGGTCCCAAATAGGAGAGGGTATCCCCTCTCCTTGTGTCTTGTATGCTTGTTTCATTTGCCTCATGTTTGAGCATGTTTGTTAATCTTGTGTTGGCTAGTTCTTACCATGTATTTGGGGTTATTTTGAGATGGCATTCCACTATTTTTGGTTGTCCTGAGCACCTCATGCATGCCTAATACACTTGTAATGTAATCCTCGCAAAGTCGTCTTGTATGCTTCATGAAGTAGCATGTCTTTCTAGCTTGTTTTGAGTCCATCTCAGTAGGTTTTTCGTGTTGTTTTACCATGTTACACCTCTGTTAAGGTTTGGTTTAATGGCCCCTTGCATGCTCCATGCACTTGTAGTGCAATTCCATGAACTAGCCTAATGTGTACCGTGCTTTAGATCTTCATTCTAGCATGATTTTGGCTTACCTCTAAGAATATTTTGTCCATGTTTTAGCATGCTCTAGCTCTGATTTATATTGTTTTGGCCATGCATGCCATGCTTTGTATAGCTATAATGCATTTTAGCTTGTTAGCTTTGTGAATTGACTCCACTAATATGCATTACTTGGACTATTTGAATGATTTGGCATCGTTTATTATGTGATTTCAGTACATGTAGTGTGGTCATCCACTTGCATTTGTCACTCTTTCAATGCTTTGAAGGGTTGGTCCTTTATGCCCTAAACATGAGTCATTGCATATGCCTTTATGCCTAATCATGCGAGCTATCATTTCAATGTGTTTTTGGGGTCATTTTGCCATGATATAACTCTAATTTTTGTTGGTGAAGCCATCTCATGCTTGGTCTTAGTAGGTGCAGTGTAATCCTCCCTTTTGGCCTTGTATGTATCATGCCTTATGCCCTTCGTGCTAACTTATTTTAGCTTCCTTCTATACATGTTTTAGACTCATTTTGGCATGTTCTAGGACTGTTTTGGATTTCCTTAACCATATGCATAGTTGTAGTACAATTGCCTATGCTAGCTTCAAGCTTCAGGCACCATAGCATGCTTCATTTATGTTGTGTACATGATTTTGCATCACTTAACATGACATTTCAGAGCATGTAGCATTGCCATGTTCTCACTTCATTCACTCTTTAAGTGCCTTTGAGTGTTATGCATTGTTGCCTTGCTTATGGCCTAATGTGTATGCCTGCATGCCTAGGTTCTTGAGCTCCCATCTCAACATGTTATGGTCTTTGTTTAGACCCATTTGAGCTCTGTCCATGATTGGTTCATGCATTTGTGCCATATATTGTATGTCCCCCTTTGTCATCCTTTTTACTAGCCTTATGCCTTAAGGACTCTAGTATGCTATGCTTGTGTTGATTGAATGATTTGGCGTCATTTCATACTTTATTTCAGAGCATGTGGTGTTGTCACACTTCCACATTTGTCACTCTTCGATCACTCTTGAGAGTTGTGCTCTTATGCCCGGTCGATGGGCCTTTGCATTGTGCATGCATTTACTTTGTACTTCATGCCTTAGTTTCCTCCTTATGGCCACTGATTTGGGCATGACTGATGGCTGTCCATTTTGGTTTAAGTCCATCGAGCATGTTATGTGAATGTTTTTACAATGCCTCAGGTTGTTACATCGCATTGCGTATCTCATTTTGTTGCATTGTGTATACTTAAGTTACATTGCATTGTGTATGCCATGTTGTTGATTGCATTTTGCATGCCATGTTCTTAGCATTGAGGCATTGAGTATGCGATCTTGTTCATTGCATTGAGTATGCCATGTTATTCTTTGCATTGTGTATGCCATGTTATCTCTTGCATTGTGTATGCCACGTAGTTGCATTGAGCATTGTTGTTTGCATGCATGTTGTTGCTTGCATTGTGTTTGGAATAGGTGTTTGTCCAAACACGAGAAACGAGGGACGTTTCATACTTGAAGTGATGAAACGTGCCTCAATTCTCAGTCGCTAACCCTCTTGATCACACATGATAGAGGCCAAGGCTTTATGTGTTTATGTGTGCATTCATTTTTAATTGAATTGTGCAATTTGGCTTCTCGGCTATCATGCATCGAGATGCGTGATTGGTGGCCAGTGGGTCGAGAACCACACTCCCTTGAGCTTATGAAATGATAGGGAGGGTGGTTGTGCACGCATATCTTGCAAATACATTGCCATGCCCTTTCTTGCTCTCTGTTGTAGCAAATTGGAGAAGTGCAGCAAAAAACTGGTCGGCCAACCAAAAAAACTAGCTGGCCGACCACTTTTTCTGGTCTGCAGCAACAGAAAGTGGTTGGCCAGTGGTTGGAAACACCTCTAGGTGGTCGGCAGCCCTCCCACAGCTCCCCAAGGTGAGTTAGAAGCTTTCTGGAGCTTCGTGCAAGGTTCTGAGAACAGTTGCAAATAGAGGCAAATCGGGGCATCGCGTTGGATTTCCGCACGAGGCGACCGAGCATGCATGCACTCCTCTTCCCGAGGACTTCTCTTTACTGCTTTCCGTAGCTAGTTTATGCTTTGATTCTGTATTTAAGTAGTTAATGCGTTACTAACTGCATTGTATTTCAATTCCAAGTTGAATACATGTATCAAGTTGCATTTCATATGCCATTCTAGAATAGCCGAGCCTATTTTAGCTGCATTTTTGCATGTGTTACATTAGCCATCTTAACATGAACTAGGATCATGCATGATTTCTAACTAGTTCTTTGTTTTGGCTCGGAGTACACTGTGAGTGTTTATGCTTTAGCATACAGTATGTGTTAATGTTGCCATGAAAGCATGCTTGCCATGAGGCTAACTGCTTAGTCGATTAACTGCCTGAATGCCTGTGGGTGAAGGTTGGATTGCTTGAATTGGAACAATTCATCAAATCCCCGATTTAGCCTACTTGCGAGTAACAAACTTCAAAATCATTTTCACAAACGAACATGCAATGTTTTGTTCCAACTTAGGCGATCTAGTCTATACTTGTATGTTGTGCACATCACATAGTAATTCTAGGTTAATAACCGGAATAAGAACACATGTGTTTTCAAAAACAAAATATCATGCATAGTACAGGCCGATCTTTGATCGGGCGAGCGGGGGTGCTCATTGCATAACCTTCCCCTCTCGTACCCAAGTTCCCGAGCCGAGGCAACTTTGGTGATGACGGACACGTGGCCTTAGGCACGAGTCAGGGTTTCCTAAATTTTTCCAAAATAAAACATTTAGGTGGCGACTTTGTATCTGGCAAAGTAGTCCATGTTTGACACTTCTTTATAAAGTTTTCCAAAACGATTTGCCGGATTTGGACTCTTTGGTGATTCATTAGTCTTGCATTGCACTTTGCGAGATTCGATTCAGAATCGTGATGCGATTCTGAACTGTAGTAGCTAATGAACAAACGATTTGGGCCCTCGCGCAGAGCGTGAGTTCCGGGCTGTCTATAGTTTCTGGCGACTCTGTTGGGAAATTAGAGAACTTGAGTCGCACTCATGATATGTTGTTTTGTTTGCACTTATGTGTTTCCTTGCATTGTATCTCGATTGGTTTGCTTAAGTCACAGTGTTTGCCATCTGCTATTCCTGAACGGTTTGCCAGAGGCTTGCTTGGAAAAGCGTGCCATAAGGCTGATCGGTTGCGGACTCTGTCATGATGGGAACACAAACCTCGGTTGTTACCGAGGCACCCTTTTTGACCATTCGACCTGGTGCATATCGGAATCCATAGTGACCATTCCAAACTAGGACAGGTTGCTTACCCAATTGTAGGTTGTTTTGAAATCGCTGTGTGCGTAGTGAAACCCTAGTTCTTGACAAAATAGGACAGGGAAACCCTACCCCTCTATAGCGGCATTTTGGCTCTCACTTACTTGCTATGTGCTTTTAGAGTGTGTCTCTACAGGGAATGCGTGTTTCAGTTTGCAAGTCTGGATATTAGGCCTAAGGGCATCAGTATTTTGGGGGATCAGTTTTACCTGAGGGTATCAGCTTACAAGTAGAATTTTGGACAGAATTCAGTAGGGAGTGCAGTCATTCAGCTATGCTCGTATCTGTTCCAGTGAAATTGGGCTGAGATGCTGCTTGTTTTCTCTTTTGCTAGGTGGTCTTGGAACTGTAGCTTCAGAAGGCTCCAATATCCCCCAAGTACACCGAACTTGTGCTGATAGACTTTGTCAGGTCAGAGATTCAGTTCATAGCAACCAGTGTTCCTCCGCTGAGGCAAGGCAAAGAAAGGTCAGTCAGGGCTCACCGGTTCATCTGATCCGCCAGTCACCAGTCATATCACCTTTGTTCTAACTCAGCAGACCGTGATGTCACAGAGTCCGGAAGAGGTTGTGGCCGCAGTAGCAGCATTAAACCAGAAAATCGCCATGCAGGGTGAGACCGATGCAGAAATGCAACGCCCATCTGGGGCACCTTCCACACATCCAGTCTTGGAACCCCAATCATCTCAAACACGTGAGCCCACTACTTTTGAGCTGATGGGAATGATCGACGATCTTCAGAAAACTGGGGCTGATCTAGCCTTTGGACTATCGGCTCCGCCGTCAACCACATCACATGCCGAAAATCTCACACTAGAAGACTCCCCACTCCTAGGGCGAATTGAAATTGAAATTGGCCAACCTGAAGCCATCCCAAGTTTAGGCAATGATATGTCGACAACAATAGGGCTCTGCTCTGATGCAGCGACCCAAACCTTCAACTAAGCTGAGGCGAGTGGAAAGAACATGGTAGGGGCAGACATTGATCCCTATGAACACCTTCTGTGGGTTGTTGAGGCTTTGAAAGCCAAACGACTGAACAAACAGCAAGTGCTCGCAGTTGTTGCAAAAACTATGGATGACACTTTCATCACTCAGAATGAGAGCAGTTCGAATCAAGGGGAAAACCAGGAAAAGGGCCGTCGTACCAGAAACAATCCTATTAGCTCTAATCCTACACTCGGAAGAGATCAGAAAACCAATTCAGCACCTGCCGACCCCTTTGCTAGTGTACCCATCAAAAATCCACAAACCTTGAAGTATCTACCCCGAGGTCGCAGGGTCTTCCATGCCCTCTATATGCCTTTGTCCAAGGCTCTTCAAATCCTTGTTGAAAAGGGCCATCTCAAACCTCTTGAGGCTCGACCTCTCCGTGGTCATCTTCCTCCCGGTCATGAAACTACCCAGTACTATGCCTACCATCAACAAATCGGTCATAGCAACGACAATTGTTTCCGTCTTCGCCACGAAGTACAGGATTTGTTTGACAACGGGGTTATTATCCCATCAAGCTCAGCAAAGTCTATCATCACTAGATCAGTGAACTTGGGGTATAATGTGATATGATCGGGGGATGAACCACCTGGGGGGGGCGCTTAGTTTACTCCAGATATGGCGTATGGCATGCACTTTTTTGAGCATTTGCAAATACTAGTTTTTGTGCTTTCTGACTTGGGTATTGAGTCAGTTCTGTTGTTTTGTTTAGAGTTAGTCTTTTTGTACTAAGTCAGTTGGTTCTGTCTTGTTGTATCGAGCCGGTCCTGTTTTGTTAGAGTCGGGTGATTTTGGGGGTGTTACCTCGGATATCACTTGCTTGTTTTGTGTTTGTCTCGTACACTCTTTTGAGTTTGTTTCTTCCGTGGAGCCAGTTACGCCAAAAGATCTGAATGAAATAGCAGTGATTTTCACGCTTTTGTGTTTGTTTCTACTTTAAGTTAGTTGTGCCAGCAAATCTGAATGGAACGGCAGTGCTTTTCACCTACTTTTCTGTGCCTTTAAATCATTGCATTAACCAAAGTTTTTCAAAACTTTTTGAACACTGTGATGAAAACAAAGAGGAAGGAATTCCTCGGGTTTTGCAAAAATTTGATCAATTGAGAGAAAGAGAGGTGTGCTAAGCCCTTAATGAATGAGATCATGCTTGTTAATGTAAGTACTGAGAAGGATCCTGGCTTGATCTAGATTGGTTCTACACTGTCTTCATGAGCGACTAGTCACTTTCTTAAAAGATTTCAAAAAAAATGTTTTGCGCGATCCTGCGAAGACCTGTGTGGGATCGCTCTTGAGATTGTGCAGCCTAGGATCGCTCTTGGCCTCGAGACTCAACCCCTTTGCTTTCAAACCTTGAACTTGGATTCAGAATGTTCAACGGTCGATTACAATGTGAGGCCTGTGTGGCTAGATTTGAAGCAGCCCTCAAGCTAGGGGCAAGAAAGTCAGATCAGGAAGGTCAGACGTCATCAAAGGAAGCTTACAAAGCTAAATAAGAAGCAGCCCTTGAACTAGGGGCACAAAAAATGTCAAATGTGCTCGAAGAGTCAAAAATTGGGACATTTCTCAAGCTAACGAAGATTGGCAAGAATGCCAAATCCCAGAAGGGAGGAAAGAACAAAGTTTCGCTGAAGGACAATCGAGTTCCTATCCACAACACTAGGGGCAACTTCAGCCCCTATTGGATGGACTTCTACATCATTAGCAAACAACAGCCATTCTCCTAGATTCAGATGGCTTCGAGATCCTAAAACCATTTGACATGGACAAGTTACACTTTTACCCTTGAGAGTCTCGCTGGGCCGAAAACCCATAAGGGCGATCCAGGCAAAAGTTAAAGCAGAAAAGAAGAAAAGAGACAATAAAAATAAATTGAATGAAAAAAATGAAAAGAATGAAAAAAGAAAAGGTGAAAAAAAAAGAAGAAAAGAAATGAAAAGAAATGAAAAACAGAGCTCGCAAGGTTGAAAACCCGGAAGGGTGGCCTTGGCAAAAGTTAGAGCACAAAAGGAGAGGTTAATGCCCGAGTGTACCTTTACCAAGAACTACGTAAGGCTTGATTCCCATCTGTGGGATACGTAGGCAACTTCATTCTGAAGTCCAGCTGTAAACACTTCAAATTCAACTGCCCTGTCTATGAGATTGAACGGGTCATCTTTGTTGTTTTTGTATCCAAGAGTTTGGTTGTGATTGTCACTTTGAGGACTGATTACAGTGCGCTGTGGTGCCATTTAGACAAGGGGCAACTTTCCGTTGCCATGTAGTGCCATTTAGTCAGGGGGCAATTTTCCATTGTTTTGGATATGAGGTTGTGCATCTCAAGAGTAAATTCTATGTTGGTCGAGCAGTGGCCATTTGTAAAAAACAGTTTTTGAGAATTTTTACTGAGGTCGACTAATTCTCTCGAAAATTATTCCATTTTTCCAAAAATGGACCATTTCTTGGACCCAAAAAAAGAAAATTTTCAGTACTCATAGCCTGACTTGCATGATTTCAAATCAAAAAGTTGAACAAGTATGTTAATCTAACTCTCATATTTGTCAAAATTGTTTTAGTAGAAAGCCAAAACAAAAAATGGTCAAAATGATGAACTAGGGGCACAGTTGAGTCAGGTGTTCTGTCTTTTCCCCATTGTCAACATACTTGCCAAGAAGGGCACTCTACCTGCTAGAAAAAGGCACAACTGAAGTTAACAACAAAGGGCTGAAAGCTCTCTCACCCTCCAAGCAGCGAGGTATCAAGCTAAGTGCGAAGCACAAACTGGAATGAATCAAGATATTCCACTCCCTCATTTGGACAGCTCTAGTCGCATCCGAATTGTCCAAGGGCGTCATTAACCGATGTCAGCTGCAGATTTGCTACACACCCAGTTGTAGCGCAACCCCTCTGTGAGGAAGTTCCCTATTGTGAGCAGAAGAATGAGAATCTAGCAGAATGCTAGGGGCAAGAGCCCGCAACTTCTTGTTTATCCATCAACCACCCAGGGGAGGGATAAAAAAAAATGAGAGATTGAAGAATAGAGAGATGTGCGCTGAGAGAAAAGTGAGAAAAGGGATTTTCAGATAAAAGAGCCTGAGGGCCGAGTGATGTGAAAATCACAAATGAGATAGGATGGGAAACAATACCCGAAGAAACTGGGTTCCCCGTCAACCGAGAGGTCTCTCGCCTTTGGAACACGTCTGAATGTCGTGTGTGTTGCTTTGTTTGTCTCGATTCTTGTTTTGAGTTGTTTCATGTGTCAATAGATGTGTTTTGGTTGTTTTACCTTTGTTTTACGTTGTTGAGTCATTTTTGCTGTTGTTAGTCGTAGGCTCAATACCCGGTCGCGAACTCATTTCTGAATTTCAAATTGTTTTGTGCTCAGTGTGCTGTGTCATTCTCCACATTTGTGCAAAACATGATTTGTTCCTTCGTAAAATCGCAGGGTTCAACCCAAGTCATGTGAGAATAGTAAAACTAGGACCTATTTGAAACTATATAGGTTCCTGACTGCAAAGCAAAAGAAAAGAGGAAAAATTTGAAGCATCTGAGTTTGTTTCAACTTCAGAGAATTTCGAGATTGCGTTCCGGATGTACCTTTTCAGGACTTGTCAATGCTCTGAAGTATGAGTGTGACTCTACCCCAAACGCAAGATCAAGCCTGCTTCAAAGCCAAAATGACAATCAGAAGTGCTCTCCCTGAGTACTATTCCCCATCAGAGTTACCATGGCTTTGCAATGACGAAAAGTTGTGAATATGATCAGGAAGAAAAACGACGTATGTGGCTTCTACATGCAGATGTCGCTACTTGTCATCATTTCAAAACCTTTGTACTATGAGCTGAAGGTAAGAGTTCAAGGAACACAAGGGGAGATTCCCCGCCAGAGTAAGGCGGTTCATCACCACTTGCATCCCACGAGGTGCTTTGTAAAGTGCCGCTTTGTTTGTTTATTGCATTCCCTAAACATCATGCTCTACATTGCTTGTAACATGTATCATGTCATCACACATTTTGCATAAATGCATCTTGTACTATACTTATTCTTGTTGTCGCATAGAATATACACGTTACATTGGATGTACGTCGGTGATCTTTTGCATAGAGTATGAACATTGCATGGAGCACGTTTTAACCTTGCTTGTATAGAATGTGCACTTCTCACCTTGGCATGAAATGCACATCTTAATGTTGCATGGAGCATACATTTCTTGCAGTTGCATTGTTTCGCACGTTTTACTTGCGTTGTTATGCACTTTTCACTTGCATTGTTATGCACTTTTCACTTGCATTGTTATGCACCGTTCTACTTGCATTATTATGCACACTTCACTTGCATTGTCACACACACTCGTTGCATTAATATGCACCCTCATTACTTGCATTGTCACGCACGTTCTA
Source organism: Camellia sinensis (assembly GCF_004153795.1). NCBI lineage: Eukaryota > Viridiplantae > Streptophyta > Magnoliopsida > Ericales > Theaceae > Camellia > Camellia sinensis. The sequence goes on along the minus strand of NW_021024525.1, from coordinate 175,149 downwards.
CTTGCGTTGTTATGCACTTTTCACTTGCATTGTTATGCACGTTCTACTTGCATTGTTATGCACTTTTCACTTGCGTTGCTATGCATATTCCCATCGGCATCATATGTGCACGTGTTTATCTTGTATTGAAATTGTATCTTGATTTAGCGTTGAAAATATGTTCCTATTACATTGTACTTGTCAAATCTCTCTCTTGTGCAGACACGATATTGTATGTACGGTTCATTCAGGCAAGTTCCGGTTAAGTTTGACTAATACCTTCCTCCTCTCGCGTTTGGCGCGCATTTGGATACCTTTCTCCTCTCGCGTTTGACATGCATTTGGATGACTGCGCTTTCTTGCATAGTCCTTTCCTCTCTCGCGTGTGATACGCTGAGAGGTTTACCTTTCCTCTCTCGCCTGTGATACGCTGAAGGTTTTCCCTTTCCTCTCTCGCATGTGACACGCTGAGAGGTTTTCTCATTCCTCTCTCGTGTGTGATACGCTGAGGGGTTTACATTTCCTCTGTCGCGTGTGATACATTGAGAGGTTTACCCTTTTCTCTCTCGCGTATGATATGCTGAGAGGTTTACCTTTTTCCTCTCTTGCGTGTGATACGCTGAGAAGTGTTGCTCTTTCCTCTCCTACATGTGATACGCTGAGAGATGTTGCCATTTCCTCTCCTGCGTGTGATATACTAAGAGATGTGTTTGAGACTCTGGGTATTCTCGGCAGTCGCTTTAGCCTTCTTGACATGAGACACAGTGAGAATTGTATAATTTTCTTACATGTGAGACTATGGTTTCTTATTCGTTTGCTTAAACTGTTTCATTTATTATGTATAATTGCTTCATTACAGCTCTCTTTGCATGATCATAAGTTATGCTCGGCTTTGTGCATGTCATTTCCATCTTGCTCCTGCCTGTGGGCGTATCTCTTTGTTATCTTGCCTGTTTGTCTAAGTCTTCGGCCTAGTCAAAAATGGGTCGTCTCTGGGCTTTGACATTCGCTCCCGTCACTTCTTGACTTCTGAGTTCTGTCAAAGAGGGGCAACTGTAGACACCCCATTTTTGACCGACCTTAAGACTCAAACGTCATCGATTGAGCGCTCAGTGATTATGCATGTTGTTCTCGTTTCGAGTTTCCGGGGTTTTCGGCTGAATGCCTTGCCTCCAGGCCTCTAACCTCTTTGTGATTTGGCTTAGTTTGCGGACCAAGCCCTGTTTCTTTTCCCTGGAAGGGGAAGGAGGTCTGTAGACCACCTTTTTGTGGTCGTAGGCCACTTTTCCTGCTTGGAGACTAGTTTCTGATTTTCAAAGCTGTCGACCGCGCGCCTTGTCTCAGGACCGCTTAACGTTCTCCGTTTGGCTTCGTTCTCGGACCATGCCTTGTTGCCTCTACCAAGAGGGACACTGTGGTCTGGGAGATCACTTTTGATGCCGGTAGACTAGTTTTTAAGGCTTCCGACTGTGCGCCTTGCCTCCCGAACTTTCGTCTTGCATCCTTTTTGGTTTGTTTTTGGTACAAACCCTTGTTTTCCTTGTTTGGAAGGTGGTACAAGGGTGGGAGACCAGTTCTTCCCCTTGGAGACCACTTTCCTCCCCGCCAGCCAGTTTTCTGGTCGGCCAACTGGTGTTCTTGGTCTTTGGACCACCTTTTCTAGTCGGCCACCACACCATTGGCTTGCTTTCAGTGTGTAGACTTCTCTCACCCATGGCCGACCAGTTTTCTTCTTGGGAGACCACTTGTGGTGGTTGGCCGACCACTTCAAGTAGCTAGCCAACCACTCTGCTTTCCATCACCTTTTTGGAGATATTTTAAGCCATCTGTGCCAGCTGGAAGGCACAGAAGCCATCCTCCATGGCTTTAAGCCAAACGCTTGTCCAACAAGCTTGTTGCTTGGAGTACGCTTTTGAAACATGGACCTTCGAGTTGACCTCAGGCCACGACCTCTGCCAATGATGCTCGATACGTACGAAGAACGTTCCTTCTCGTGTCCTTTTCATGTCTTGAGGATTCCCAAAAATCGCTTCGATTGCGCTGAGTTACAGTGTTTTACATCCCTGCATTATGAATGATATGTCCTCACTCACATATGTTCAAGCATGTTAATTACATTACCTGCGTAGACCGCATGTTTGTAATCAATTTTATTACTTGCGTAGACAGCATGTTAATTACATTACCTGCGTAGACCGCATGTTTGTAATCAATTTTATTACTTGCGTAGACCGCATGTTAATTACATTATCTGCGTAGACCGCATGTTTGTAATCAATTTTGTTACTTGTGTAGACCGCATGTTAATTACATTACCTACGTAGACCGCATGTTTGTTCAATTTCAGTACTTGCGTAGACCGCATGTTTTGCTTGCGTAGACCGCATAATTGTTCAATTCCATTACCTGCATGGACCACATGTTTTGCTTGCGTAGACCGCATGTTTGTTCAATTTCAATGTTGGCGTAGACCGTATGATTAATCAATTCCATTACCTGCGTAGACCGCATGTTTTGCTTGCGTAGACCGCATGATTGTTCAAATTTCGTTACTTGCGTAGACTGCATATTCTACTTGCGTAGACTGTATGCTTACGATCAAATTCATTGCCTGCGTAGACCGCATGCTTACGATCAAATTCGTTGCCTGCATAGACCGCGTGTTCCACTTACACATCTATACCTTCACAGCATTGTTATGCTCCCCACTTGCTTTGCGTTGTCGCGCATTTCGAGTACACTATTATGCATGTTGTTAACGATATTGTACTTGTTAAGTTTGTTTTCTTTGTAGGCACGATATTGTATGTACGGTTCATCTGAGGCTGGTGCAACCAGACGAGCCACACAGGTATTGTATCCTCCGAGTGAGACGTATTGAGAATTACATAATTCTCTTGTATCCCTTCTGCATTGTAGTGTAGTTCGGTGTATGCTAGCTTAAAATTGTCGCATGTGTGCTTCGTTACAGCTTTCTTTGCATGATCATAAGTTATGCTCGGTTTCGTGCATTGTCTTGCATTTTGCCCCTGCCTTCGGGCGCGTACCTTGTTTGTCTTGCATGTTTGTTTGAGTCTTCGGCCTTGTCAAAAATGGGTCGTCTCTGGGCTTTGACATTCACTCCCATCATTATTATGACTTTCGAGTTCTGTCAAAGAGGGGCAACTGTAGACACCCCATTTTTGACCGTCCTCAAGACTTGGACGTCACCGTTTGAACACTCGGTGATTATCCATGTTTGTGTTCGTTTGGAGTTCCCAGAGGTCTCGGCTACGCGCCTTGCCTCAGGATCTCCGAACTTGACTGTTTAGTGTCTGGTTTCACACCAAACACTTGTGTTTTTCCTTGGAAGGGGAGGGAATGCCTTGTGAGACATCCCCACACACCACCGGCAGTGGCTAGAGGCCACCGGCTGGTTTTTGATGCCATCGGCAATCTTTTCTGCCGGTCGGCACTTTTTGTTTCCGGTCGGCACTCTTTTTTGTCAAAATGACATTTTTGGGCAACTGACCACTGTTCATCTACTTTATGTAGATATTTTGTGCCAGCTGTGATAGCTGGCACCAACTCTGCCTCCCTCCATACACGTGTATGGAGGGACCTCCCTCTAAGCAAGCTTGTTGTATAAGCTTTGCAAGAGGGAGTTCTATAAGAGGAGGAGCCTTCTCTTTGCTTTAGGTTAGAAACTTTGAAGGCAAAAACCAGAGCTTCCATAGATAGATACACCCTATCTCTATATCTCCCTCTCTCTCCTCCTTTGTGTGTGTTTCTTGGCCTAAAAGTGTGCTTTTAGCTTACTTTTGCACTAATACACACACTATTACACCTAGCTCCGAGATTGAGGGACTTGGGGGGTTGATTCTTGAGTTTTTGGACTGATTTTGATCAAAAGAAGAGGGCTGGACCATTTGTTTTTCAAAGGATCTTCAAGGGTGAGCACTTTACTTTAGTTTTCCCAAACTTGCAATAGTTTTTTACCTATCTTGCTTGCTGATTTAGCTTTTGTGCATAACATAAAAAAAGCTTACATTTTCATGCTTTAGAACTTTCATTAAGGTTGTTTTGTGGTTTGAGTGCAAACTCACCTTATTAGGCTTTATTTGGCCCATTTTGTGCTTCCCTTGTGAGGCCTTGTTTGCTTGAGTGTGTTGGTCTTTTCACCACTAAAAACCAGTTGATTTTCAGTGATAAGGAAGGTGGTTTGAAGTCTTGCATAGGGGAGGGACACCCCTCTCCCTTCATTGTCTTATTTCCTTGCATTTTGGCTTAAAGGGTAACATGCATGCTTGCTTGATTTTTGCCTTATTTCAAAACTTTTTAGGTGTTTTTTGGTCATATGTAATCTCTGTTTTTGGTCGGATTTATATCTCTTTGCATGCTTAAAGTACTTGCTTTGCATTGCTCCTTTTGGCCTAGAGTTGTATCTTGTGTTTAGGCCATGATTCTTGCATGTGTAGGCTTAGTTTCATGAAGGTTTTGGCATTGTCTTGCCATGTTTAAGGCATGTTGGTCATCCATTTCAGTCATGCTTGCCTTGTTTGATGTCATCTCTTTGTGTTTTAGTTTGTAAGCTTTGAGCATTTTGATCTCTAACATGTGTAGCTTGAACCATCTTCATGATTTTGGCATCATTTAGGACCACACTTCAGTCCCTAAATCATGTCTACATGTGTGCATGTGTGACCTCTTTTTATGCCTTGAGAGTTGGGCCTTTTAGGCCTAGATATGAACTTTGGTGGTTGCATCCCTTTGGAGCCATTTAAGCAGCCATATTAGGAGGGTTTGGAGTCCTATTTTGCCTGTAAAAATTCTGTTTTTACTTATCTAAATCATGCCACGATTGGTCTTGTTGTTGGAAGTGAAGTGGCCCTTTTTGTACCTTAGCCTTGGGACCATTGGATTGCTTCTTGGCATAGGTTTTTGTCCACCCTTTTAGGCACTTTTGGCCGCTGTTTTTGGGGTGGATTAAGGTCTGCCCCTTTATGGTTTGAGGCCCCCTTGCATGCTTGTCTTATGACCATTGCATGATTGCTTCATTAAGTGTTGTAATATTTTGGTCCCATTGCTTAAATTGTTCGTATTCGTATTGCATTTCGCATGCCTAGCATTGCATACTTGCCATACTAGTTACATAACATTTGGCATGCTTTGCATTTCCATCTCATTGTTGCATTTTGAGCCATGTTTGCATAACATGCATTGCACTACTTGGTTTGGGGTGTCAAACCAAGTGTTGAAGGTTAAAGGGGCGTTCATACCATAAGTGATGTAACGTGCCTTAACTTTCGGTTGCCGGGGCCTTTGACTTTGACATGATAAGGCCTTGGTCCTCATTTGTATGTTGCATGCATCTTTACATCAAGTGGCAAACTTGATCCCTTGGGCTATCATGCACCATTGATGGCTCAAGGATCGAGGGCCATGCTTCCCTGAATTCAAAGCATGGTAGGAAGCATGACCATGCTTACATGTGCCTGAAATCCCATGCCATACTGTCTGTCCTCTGTTTGCTGTCAAAACTGTCTTCTACAGGAGGTTTTTGCCGACCGGCATAATTCTACGCCGGCCGGCAATCTGTTTACAGCCGATAGATCCAAAAACGGCCGGTGGAAATTGTGCACTGCCGGTGGGAATTTCCCCTAGCCGGTGGTACTCTGCAGCATGCAAGGAACCTGTCCTAGGGCTTTGGAAATTTTCAGAGAGGCAGGGCAGTATAAACAGAGGTGGCAGTGATGTGGTACAGGTTTTCCAGGCGAGCCGGGTTTCGAACATGCATCATTCGCGCATCCCGAGGCAGAGGTTGTGGCCATCCCTTTCCTTTCTTTTTGCATTCTTCCAATTAAGCAAATTAGAAATCCTGTAATAATTTTATTTGCTTATTATTTGGACTGTAATATTTATTTGTATCCTCCGAGCGAGGGCAAATCTGTAATAAGTGTGGGTGAGTGTGTGTATGTCTTCCAATCCCCACTTCTTTCTTCCATTTTATTTACATGCTTATGATGGTAGACTAGGGCGTATTTTAAAGTTAGCATACCTTATGCTATGCATGCGTGGATTCATGCATTTGTATTGCATGCATTAGGCTCGGTACATCATGCTAACTGCATCTGTACCCCAATTCCAACTTGAATACGTGCATCAAATTGATCGCATTTTCGCATGCCATGATTAGGTTAGCCGAGCCTACTCTAATTGCATCCTGCATGTGTTGCATTAGTCAACTTGACATGGACTAGGACACGCATATTTGCTAACTAGTTTGTTCTTTTGGCATGGAGTACGATGTAAGTATTTATGCTTTAGCATACCGCATGCGTGTGAATGTTGCCATGATAGTATGCTTACCATGTGGCTAAGTGCTTATATGAGATAAACTGTTTGAATGCCTGTGGTCGAAGGTTGGGTTGCCTGAGTGGAATAGCTCATTGAAATTCGTATTTTTAGCCTACTTGCGAGTAGCAAAATTCCAAAACATTTTTTTAAGACAAACGGATTATGCAATGCTTTTTCCCAAATTAGGCAATCTAGTCTATACTTGTTTGCTGCGCGCATAACATAGTAATTCTAGGCTAATAATTGAAATAAGAACATATAAAGTTTTCAAAAAACGGATATCACGGTTGTAGAGGCCGATCTTCGGATCGGGCGAGAGGGGGTGCTCATAGCTGACCTTCCCCAATCGTACCCTAGCTCCCGAGCCGAGACAACTCCGGTGATGACGGACATGTGGCCTTCGGCACCGAGTCAGGGTTTCCTAAATTCCCCCATAAAAAATATTTAGGTGGCGATTCTGTATCTGGCAAAGCAGTCCATGTTTGGCACTTCTTTCCTAAAATCTGTTTTCTCAAAACGATTTGCCAGATTTGGACTCTTTGGTTCAGATTTAGAATCGTGACACAAAATTGAGTCCGAACTGTAGCGGGGCCCCACGCGGGCGCGTCTACAACAACATTCAAGCATGAGCAAGATGGAGTAAACATGAGGATGTGGCAATACAACAAGCTCTGAAATCATGTCAATAATGCTACCAAATCATGCACCTAAGGTGAATAAAGCATGCTAAAGGGCTTAAGGTCCAAAGCTAGTCAAGATGCTTGAACTAAGGCCATATCAACCAAGCCCCGCAAGGCAAAGATGACCAAAAATGGACTTAGGGCAGACCAAAATAAGACTAGAACATGCATGGAACATGGTTAAAACATGCCAAGAAGTGGGCCCAAAACAAAGGGCATTCAAAGCCACAAAGAGGGCATTCTACTACAACCACCCCAACTGCTCATGGCATGGACTAGACAACCAAAACAGAGTTTCAATACATCAAAATGCACCCCAAAACCCACTGATATGGCAGCCCAAAGCCTCAAACACATAGGCATACACCAAGGCCCTAACATGGAGCATAAGATCACATCTCTACAAGGCATCGAAAGGGTAGCAAATGCAAGCATGTAAGCACAAAACATAGACTGAAATGGCATAATAAGTGATTCCAAATCACTGAAATAGCCTAGGTAATGTAAGCTAATGACTCACACAGTCAAGGCTCACAAGCCAAAATGCAAAGAGGCTATACCAAACATGATGAAATCAGCACCCAACAGACCTTAAGCATGATGAAATATGACCAAAAGCTTCATGAAGTCAAGCTAGAACATGCAAGCATGGAGGTTTAAAGGCAAGATGCATTTTTAGGCAAAATGGAGGAATACAAGGCAAGTATATTATACATACAAGGGGTCAATAAACCAACATAGAACAGAGGTAAAACATGCTAAATAAACTCCAAATAACCTCTGAAACAAGGCCAAACAAAACTAAGCATGCATGCTACCCTTATGAGCCAAAAACTTAAGCATATGAGACACAAAGGGAGAGGGGTGTCCCTCCCCTATACAAGACCTCAAAACCACTTCATCACCACTGAAAATCCTCTGGATTTCAGTGGTGAGTAGACCAAAACACGAAAGTTCCAAAGCTCAACCGATAAGGCTCAAAAAGAGGCCAGACAAGGCCTAAGAGGCTGTGGACGACCCCCAACACCAAAATGACCTTAAACAAACATGTTAAGAAAGTAAATACAAAACTTCTTTCCGTTTATAGCTAAGCTCGAAACAAAATGCAAGATAGGCTAAAAGCTTGTACAAAAAAAAAAAAAAAAGGAATAAAAGGGTAAGTGGCTCACCCTTGAAAACCTCTTTCAAGAACACCAAACCAGCAGCTTCTTTGGATCAAAACCAGCTCAAAAACTCCTCAAACAACTTCCTAACACTTCAACAACTCAAAGATGGTGTGCTACAAGGTGTTCTAGTGTAAGAGAATGAACAAAAACTCACTTTAGGGCACTCTAACACACACAATTGTAGAGAGAGAGGGAGATATATAGAGAGAGTGATATATATGCTATATCTCAGATTGATCAACCTCTGGAAAGGGAGGAGAGGCTCCCTTTTTATAGGAAAATGCAATATAAAGCTTGCAAGGGAAGCTAACTCAAGGAGCAAATCCCTCTATACACGTGTATGGAGGGCAGAGTCTGTGCTCACCAGCTGGCACAGCTGGCATCCACTTAGCCTGTAGAACACGTAGGAAGGCCACTGACTAGTTAAATGGTTGGCCGGCTACTTCTTTTAGTCGGCCTATTGCTTATTTGGTCGGCCGGTTATTTTTGATGGCCAGCCGGATAAATTGGTGGCCAGTAGATGGCTGCCAAGGCCAAAAAGTGGTCGGTGGGTGCCTATATTGAAGCCCCAGAAGTTAGCTTTCCAATGGCACCAACATTACATCAAAATTCCTCTTGTGCAAAACGTTATGCCCGTTTCGGTGAAGCCGCGCAGTTTCGATCCAACCGAATTGATCCCCTACTTCAACTAACCATATCTCCCCCACCCGGACTTGTCTTTAGGAGATTCTTGATGCAAAATGAAGCCCCGGAAGTAAGCTTTCCAACAGTGGTGGCTCATAGCTAAAATCCAAGAATGTAAATGGATAAGCCCGATTTAGCGAGGGCTGCTCGACTCTCTCCTACTCGGATTCATACCGAACTTCTCCCAAACTAGTTTTCTTCTCTCCTTTCCTCTTTTCTTCAACTCCAAACCCCAAAACAAAGTGTTTTGAAAGATTTTTCAAAGATTTCATCTCTCTTTCATTCATCTCCACTTTGTCCTTGCTTGGTTTACCGAAAAGTGCAACATTTAACGAAATGCGAGCGTCGGAACATCGTAGGAACTTTATTTTCAAAACATTTTGAAAGAGAGGGTTTTTGTAACGCCCTCAAAATAGTAACATTAAACCCATCAATATAAGCGTAAATTTATATATAAAAAATCCACATTTCCTCAATATATCAGAGTACTTCATTACAAAAGTATTACACGTTAACAATAAAAGCAAATGCCCTACAGGCTTACAGCTTTCCAAGTTAACACTTGGTTACAAAGAGAGTTTTGACTCGGTTACACATTAAGCCCTTGGATTGAATTTACATGTAATACATCAAAGGAAAATAAGGCAATAAAAGTATGTCTGCCCCTAGCCTCCTAAGCTACGTCCTCAGAGGTGGCATAAGCTACGTCCTCAGAGGTGGCATGCGACCTGTACCTGAAAATGATGTTCCCATATAGGGTGAGCCACAGCCCAGCAAAGATATACTAAATCAACCATAAATAATGCCTAAAAGATTAGCAACTGATAGATGGTCGATACTTACACTTCCATTTACATCTTATTACAACTCCATGACAATCAAGTCTAGATTACAATTCACCTTCCATTTCTTATTCAACATTAAGTTTGAAAACAAGGCTCAGTACTCTGGCCAAAACCTTTGATGTGATTATAATTCACCACTAGAACACTTTCGAAAAATTTAAGGTGGATACACCTTTTGGTGTTGTATCAAAAACACATAAACCACTTCCATGCTTCACAAACGATGATGATATACATTTTAGTGCTATATCAAATTAAACAAACTTCCCAATAGACAAGCATATGAGCTATATCACTACCACAACAGATAAGCATATGAGCTATATCAACACTACCACAGATAAGCATATGAGCTATATCAACACTACCACAGATAAGCATATGAGCTATATCAACACTACCACAGATAAGCATATGAGCTATATCAACACTACCACAGATAAGCATATGAGCTATATCAACACTACCACAGATAAGCATATGAGCTATATCAACACTACCACAGATAAGCATATGAGCTATATCAACACTACCACAGATAAGCATATGAGCTATATCAACACTACCACAGATAAGCATATGAGCTATATCAACACTACCACAGATAAGCATATGAGCTATATCAACACTACCACAGATAAGCATATGAGCTATATCAACACTACCACAGATAAGCATATGAGCTATATCAACACTACCACAGATAAGCATATGAGCTATATCA
>NW_021024525.1:92257-126789 GCF_004153795.1 Camellia sinensis | reverse complement strand
TATCTCTGCATAGTAATCGAGAGAATGAAACATTAGCTAATTTAGACTTTGGAGATGATATGATTGGAATGATACAAGGGGCTATGGGAAATCCACATGTCGGTACAAGTGTTGAGGGTGATGAACCACAGGGGCCTGATCCCCGTGCATCTGAACCCCAGCTCGGTCCAAATGCAGAGATTGCAAAGTATTTCAAACTTCTTCAAGATGCACAAAGTGAATTGTATCCGGGTTGTCAGAAGTTCACATCTTTGTCATTCATTGTTCGACTTCTACATTTGAAGGTGCTTAATCAGTGGACGGACAAGTCTGTTGACATGTTGCTTGAGTTATTGAATGAGGCGTTTCCGTTGGGTGTGAAACTCCCGGACTCATATTATAAAGCTCAAAAGGTCACAACAGATTTGGGCTTCACGTATGAGACGTGGGATGCATGTCCCAACAGTTGCATGTTGTTTCGAAATGAGGACGCCAATCTCGGGTTCCCGGTTTGGGAGTTAGAGCCGGATTTCGGTCCAGTCAAAATTATTTACTAAACTATCTTTCTAATTATATAGTAGTCAATTTTTTTTTATATTTTTCTATAATTAAAATATTAACACATTATATGGTTTTTAATTATTTTTATCTTATTTTTTTCAGATATTTCCTGAGTAGCAGTTGGCTTTTTCTGGAATGCGGGCGTATCAAGATTATGACCAATTTTTGTTTTTGTAACCCACGAACGAATGAAGACGAAAACTTTTGGTTTTGATTTTGATTTATGTTATTTAAATTTGTGAGCAACATTATGTATGTATTATGCGACGTTATGTAGTGGCATAATTTTTATTGTTATGAATTTTTATTTATGTATTGCTATGAATGGAACAATATTATTAATTTTCATTATTTGTCAATTTTTGTTTATGTACATATTTATATTATTCTGTAATTTTTCGATTTTTTTATACTTATTTTTTATCTAATACAGGTTATTTTAATTTTTTTAATAATTTTTCAGTAGGTTTTATTTATTTATTTTTTTTGAGACGGGAGAAGAACCCGTCGCAAAAAACAATAATAGGCTTTTGCGACGGTACCAACACAGTCGCAAAAGCTGTCCAATTGGAATGTACAAGACACCTTTAGCGACAGTCCTAGGCACGAGAGACTTGTGGGAGAAGGCAGGGCTCTAATTGGGTTCCCAGTTTGGGAGTTAGAGCCGTATTTCGGTTTAGGCAAACTAGTTCCTTAAGAAACTTGAATTCGAGGAGTTAACGCCCCAGAATCACCAAACGGCGTCGGTTTAGCACGAAATTTGGCACACATGACCGCCTAGGCACGAGAAACTTGTGGGAGAAGAAGGGCTCGAATCGGGTTCCCGGTTTGGGAGTTTTAGCCGGATTTCAATTTAGGCAAACTAGTTCCTTAAGAAACTTGAATTCGAGGAGTTAACGCCTCAAAATCACCAAACGGCGTCAGTTTAGCACGAAACTTGGCACACACGACCGCCTAGGCACGAGAGACTTGTGGGAGAAGACGGGGCTCGAATCGGGTTCCCAGTTTGGGAGTTTGAGCCGGATTTCACATTAGGCAAACTAGTTCCTCTTGTCAAAATTATTTACTAAACTATTTTTCTAATTATATGGTAGTTAATATTTTTATATTTTTCTGTAATTAAAATATTACCACCATTATATTGTTATTAATTATTTTTATTTTGTTTTTTTCAGATATTTCCTGAGTAGCAGTTTGCTTCATGTGGAATGTGGGTGCGTAAAGATTATGACCAACTTCTGTTTTTGTAAATCACGAAAGAATCAAGAGGAAAACTTTTGGTTTTGATTTTGATTTATGTTATTTAAATTTGTGACCAACATTATGTATGTATTATGTGACCAACATTAGGAATTTTTATCATTTGCCAACTTTTGTTTATGTATGGATTTATATTATTATGTAATTTTTTGATTTTTTTGAAGCTATTTTTCACTTGCCAACATTAGTTATTTTATTTATGTATTTATATTATTATATCATTTGCCAACATTACAGGTTATTTTTATATTTTAAATAATTGTAAAACAGGGGTTTTTTTTTTGTTGAAAATAAAAACACTAAGAAAAGGAAGACCGTTATGCTAGGAGAATGATTTTGTTGACAGAGGTTAAATGGTATAAAATTAACATTTATAGATGGACAGGTGACAACGTGCCAGGCTTTTTTGCGACGGCAGCCATACCGTCGCAAAAGGTGTGGAATTTATTTGAGAAACAAGGCTTTAGCGACGGTGAAATTGCCGTCGCCAATAGTCATTAACGCCACATTTTTTGCGACGGCATTTTTTGCGACGGAATTTTGCCGTCGGCAAAATCTATTTAGCGACGGAAAGCTTGTGCCGTCGCAAAAAAGCCCAGATCTTCATCCACTATCGGTGACAGAAATTTGCCGTCGCAAAAACAATGGCGACGGCACTTGCCGTCACTAAAGGTCTTTTGCAACCCCCCTGTTGCGACCCCCACTTGCCGTCGCAAAAAAAAAATTTACCGTCGCAAATAGCTTTTGAGACGGCGTTTGGATTATTTGCGACGGCGTTTTGCCGTCGAAAAAAACCATTTTTTTTGTAGTGATCATTGGCATCCAATGCTTGTTATGCATTCAAGAACAATTGTAATTCCTTTTATTGTTTGCCTCTCTCTTTTTCTTTTTCTTTTTAATTTTTTTTCTTTAAAGAAGCAATGTTATCTGTCACAAGCAACTTTAATAAATGATAAATGGCCAAAGAAGTTAGAAGAAGTAAGGGTGGAGAGGTAGTGTGTGTGAGATTCTATTTAATTATTTTTTATGACTAATAATTGGATATATACAAGTAGTGCACGCACAGATTAGGTTTCTTTTTGATTTCAAAACTTTGAAAATGATATTAACTTGAGGTATTTGTTAAAAAAATTGGAGGTATTGATATTGTTGATTGTTGAGAAGTTGTACATTGAATAGGTTTCTTCGGTAGTGTAATAGGGTAAATGTAAATTATAGTTTCTCTCTATTCGAAAGAAAGTTGGTTACAGATATTAAATGAATATATATATTGACTGGATGAAATTTGGAAAGAATTTTTATTAATTAAATGCTTGTCTGAAAGCATAGAAAATTTTCTTATAGACAAAGAAGTTCCTTTATGCTACTTGACAAATGTTTCTTTATTAATTAATGACAAACACTTCCACTCATAAAGGCACTTATTATTCTTGGTAGTTAGTACTTAGTTTACTCTTGCAGTTGCATCCAACATTGTTTGGGAAGTATAGTTTATCTGTTAATTGCAAAATTCTCCCCTTTGGTCGTTGAATTGACTTTTTTTGTGTTCATATCAAGTAATCTCTTGACATGCTTTGTTGTAGTTATCATAGTTTGAAGATGGGAGTGGCAGAACAGTTTTGATATGGAGGAGGAAACACTGTTGATAGGAATGGGTAAGTGATCTTCTAGTGCTCCAAGCATTTATCATATTAAAATTTAATATCAAAGTTAATATATATATTTTTTGTTGATAATATTTTTTTTTTTTTTGGGTGAATGAGTCATAAAATAAAACAAGTAAATTTACATATTTACAAGGGGTATACCCTAGGCCCTAACAACATTATACAACCAAAAGACTATCAACCCCAATCTAGAAACAAATTGCTAGACAAAACAAATGAAGCTAGACTGTGAATGTATCATAAGCCCTATTCAGAAGGATGAGGGACATGAACAAAAACAAAAACTTCCATAACTTGTGAACCATGAACACCAGTCTTCCTTTACAAACCACAACATACTTCAAAGAACATTTCCAATAATATTTCAGGTTACATGTATCAAAATATCCCAATTACATCCCAATTGGGTAGGTGATCAAAGTAATCCTCAATAGAACAGATTCAGATAAACAAGACCCAAAAAGAACTGCCTGCTAACACTTGCAACAGGAGGGACAACGGAGAGCCAAACAAAGAGGGTAACAGAGCACTATAGAAAGTTAGCAGCATTTGATTAATCTGGACGGATCATTCTCAAAGTAGTGGGTGCCAAGAACCAGAACTCAGCCAAAGGAGCCTGGAAACACAAGGAATCAACACAAGCTAAGACCATACAGTTCAAAAATGCATGTACACAAAACTTTCAAAAGGGCTACATCCACTCAATCCTCAATCACACTCAAACTCAGAGCTGAAACAAGTACATTAGTAAACAAACAACTATGTATCTCGCAACACTCAACCTACAGGGGAGGTAAACTCCCAAAGCACAGTCCTCAGATGTAGAGGACTACACTTACACAAGCCTAATTTATGGGCTTACAACACTGAACCCACCATCCCTAAAAATTAGGCCAACTAATCTGCCATCACAAACAATTAGAAAAAACAAAACTGTAGGGCTACATCACTCAACCCTCAAAGCTCACCACACCCACTCAAGCCTATTTAGGATCTCACAACACTTAACTCACTTCCTTACAGATCAGACAACAACCTGCAAAAAATTAACCTACACTAAGAGCATTAGTTAAAAAAATTGGAGGCTCACCCCACTCAACCCATAAATCTCACATCACACACTCAATATTCTAGTGTAGGGCTCACAACACTCAAACCACCTCCCTAAGAAAGTACCAGCCATGAACCTGTAGGTTATTAACAGTTACCAGATTTAAGCACAGAGTTAGGTAGAGACCATTCCTTCAAGAACCATTTATTTGTTAAATCAGCCTTGAAGTTAGTGATTGACATCACTCTACACCTCACTAATTCCTTTATCCTGCTGATTATAGCCACCTCATTTGACTGTGTAGTTTGGAAGATCCTACAATTTCTTTCCTACCAGATACAGTAAATAGAACAAGTGAAGACCAGTTTACAAATAGTGACAGACAGTGAGGAACTAGTAAGCTGGGAAGCTAACCAATCATAAGTTGGTTCCAGTTCATATTAGTCTAGGCTACATTACACTTAGCTGTCATGGTGGACTAGATTCTGAATGAAAAAGGGCACTTAAAGAATAGATTATTGTGGTCTTCATCATCCTCCTCACAAAGCACACACCAAGAATTATCCTTTACTTCAAAGATAACCAGTCTATCAAAGGTATTAAGCCTATTATAGATGGCCATCCAGAAAATGGTACTAACCCTAGGAATATGGTGTTTGAACCAAAGAAGTTTAGCCCAATGCACCTTGAGGTGCTGGGCTCTCCATAGATTCTAGGTTGACTGAATAGAGAAATAGTCATCAAAGGAATTTAACCAAATAATTTTGTCCTCAAAGTTAGCAGGGTTACCTTGGACATTAGCTTTGATCTCATCTAATTCCCAGGATTGGCACGCAGGCCATCTCCATCTCCATTTCCATCTCCAATCATCAATAATGGACTAAACCTTAGCTTGGTCTTGAGAGCCAGAATCATAAATCACTTTATCCCCAACCTCTGCGTCAAAGGGCCAAGGGGATGCCAATTATCAAACCAAAGAAAAGTGTTCCTCCCATTACCCACTTCGTAACCAATATGCTAGATGAGCTCACTTCTAAGGCCTAGGATTTTCCTCCAAACCCAAGAAGGGTTGCTAGGTATTTTAACACTCCAGAAGCTTCTATTCTTGAGTAAGTAGGACTTGACCCGTTGACACCACATGAATTGCTCACCTTCAGTCAAAATATACCAAATGTGTTTAGACACAGTAGCTTTGTTCCATATCCCAAGCTCTTTAAACCCAAGGCTACCTTCATTTCTAGGAATACATAAGTGGACCTAAGCCACCTTAGCCCTAGACTTCTTGAGCTCAGGCCCATACCAAAAGAAAACTCTAAAAAGAGCCTCAATCTCGCTAATTACCTTCTTGGGGAGGATAAAAAGAGAAGACCAATAAACCTGCATTGAGAATAGAATGGACTTAACATCTATGCACTCATTTCAGGCCCGTGACAAATTTTGATGAGACTTAATTCCACTTTATTGAGTGCATACATTTCCATTTGCAAAATTCCAAAACAAAGGTATCAATATTTGGTACTATTGTGTTCTTTGAGTTTTCTGAAAAAATCAAATGTGCACTATACTTGTGTTCAAATGCATTCTGCGGTCTTGTATAGCTGATTGGCTTTATTTTGCTTAAAGCTGCAAAGTGACACCACAACCTAGCCTCAGTCTGTAACCCCATCTTTGAAAACAGGTGCACATGACGGATCAAATAGATATTAGACAACCTCGACAAATCTTGTATGAGATTCATATAGGAAATTTAATTTCATTTTATGACATTTTTGTTAATGTGCATACATGACACCAAATTCTTCTGTTTATTTCCTCTCTTGTTCTCTGGGCAATATAGTGTAGATGGACTCAAGGGCTTTTGATCAAATGGTGTTTGATTACCTACAAAAACCGTCAAACTTGTGAGTAGTTATATTCTGTTAACTATCCGCATGTTTTATGATTAATGTGGCCAGTGTTACCAGTCTTAAACATCAATTTAAACATGTTTGTTTTTCTTGCATTCAACTCTGACATTGGTACCTTTAAATAGAACCATAATGTTACATTTTAGAATAATGTTTGGCTTTAATGTGGTGATGTTAATAGGAAATTCTGTGTAGATTCCTCTTCGTATGCTTGATACATCATTTCTTCTTTATGCTGCTAGTTTTTCTAAACCTTTGAGAAAAATTCATGTTTGCAGTGGAAAGGAAAAGGGAATACATAGGGATGAACTGTCCCAGAAGCTAAAACCATAGCTTATTGACACTGTGTGCCCTTAATAGTGAGAGATTGATATTTACTCTTACAACTAATCAACTATATTTTTATGTTTGAATGTAATATAAGTAGACATTTGCTGAAGGATGCTCTAAGGTATTCATGGCTTCATTTGTGGGCTTTCATCAAATGGGTTTCTAGCATTTTTTTCCTTGTTGACATTTCTGTTATTGTAATCATTTGCTTGATGGTTCAAACACAAATACAAGTATAGAGTAATATGCTAATCAAATTGACTTGTATAGTTTTGTATTTGTATTTATGTCTGGCGTATTGGTTTATGTTTGTTATGAAGCAAAGTATCAGTTTTGATTGGATATATTTTCATTTTAATGTTTTCGTTCTATTTTCATCATTGAAGGTTATGATTAAAAATTTGGAGCAAGTAGTGAACGTCGTTTTGAATTCATTCCAAAATCCTCATCATCTAGTCTGATGGGCAACTATTAATGCAATTGGACAGTTGTCCTCAGGTTCAGGCCCAGATTTGCAAGTTCAATATCATCAACACTTGCTACCAGCTTTGGTTGCAACTATGGATGATTGTCATAATCCCCGCATCCAGGTTAGTTCTTTTGGTGCTTTGAAAATTGTAAATTTTAGATGGTTATAATTGATTTTCTATCTTGTCCTTGGTCCTGCAAATATCAATTGCATGATTAAATCAGATTTATGCATGATTAATGTGATTTTGGTTGTTCACCAGTGTTTTGGCGATTTAAATGAACAAACTCTAAAATACTTCTATAAGCAATGATGAGGGTTTTATTTGAAAAAACTTCCTCGAGAGCCAAAACCTTGAGGTACTTGAGATCAATTTTTTCCCTATGAATAGGTATCCACACTACCAAATATTTGCATCAAATGGTTGAAAATAACTTAGAATCCAAATCAATAGTTATTTTCTGACTTCCAAATTTGAAACTTTAGTTACAGCAGAAACTACGTGAGACAGATAGGGTGAAATAGAAGCGTGTCAGAAGCCTAAGGGAAACTGGTTAGAGTTCTGCTAGATGTAGATAAAGCAGGCTATTGAAGTGGGTGGGAGGATATAACAAACAACATAGGATAAAAAATGTTACTGTTTGGAAAAAACAATGCGTTTAGAGTTGCAGCCAAACATTGAAAAACAAAATAAATGTAAATTATTTTACATCAAAACAAACGGAGCCTAAAACAAATAAAAGTTTCCTTTAATTATGTTGTAAATGATGAATTTTTTTGGTTTCTTTTTGCAGATACAACCCTTTTGACCACGTGATGATATCTTCGCATATCGATATCGGAGCTTACTATTGATATCAAAACAAGCTATAATATATATGTTTTATTTATTTCTTTATTTGTATTGTCGATACTTTTATTTTGTTTTAATACAAAAATTTGAATTCTTGAATATACAAAATTATTAGTATTGTTGGAGAATGTTTTATATATTTTTGTAAAGAATATTTGATTGACAATTGTTACAGGGTATATATATATTATTCTTGGCATGATTTTGTGAATGTGAATGTGAATGTGGATGTGGATGTGGATGTGGATGTAGATGTATTTTATTTTAGAAAATATTAATAATTTGTACAGGGAATGAATTAATAAAATATATATTGATTTGATGAAAATAATTTTATCGCGACAATAATAAACCGTTGCTAATGTAATCATTATTTCCTTACATTTTATTAGCGACGGGTTAACCTGTCGCATATGCATATTAGCTCAAATTTTTAGCGACGGTTTAAATTGTCGTAAATACATTATTAATTTTTTTTTGCAATGTCAAATACCGTTGCTAAAAAAGTTTTGGCAACGACAACCAATGTCACTAAAAGTGAAGTTTTTTTTCCCTTTTTTTGTGTCAGGTTAAACTGTCGCAAAAATCATTGATTAGCCGTCGTAACAAGAAAGTGACGGTTTATAACTGTCACAAATACTTTTTGTCACGCTCCCTTCCGCCACCCCCCATTTCCCTTCACTACTCCGTCGCATAAAGTTTTTTTGCGACAGTATGTGGACCTTTTGCGACATTTGAGACTGTCGCAAAAGGTTTGCTTTTTAGTAGTGAGGAGGCTGTGTCAAATAGGACCTATGGGGATAGACATGATGTAATTAGAACACGTAGGTTAGGAGTTAGAGTAAGAAATGCCTTAAAATTAGTCGAAAAAAGGCATTTGGGGGGCAAAAATGTAAAACTGCCCCCAAACCACTCTGTGGACGTCACAGGCAACTTCCTCGTGATAAATTGGACCTCTGGGGACAAACAACATGTAATTAGCACACGTATATTGGGAGTGAGTCGAAAACGCTTTAAACTTAGTCGAAAAAGGCCATTTGGGGAGCGAAAATTCGAAACAACCCCCAAACCACCCTATAGATGTCACAGGCACGTGCGTCATGACAGATAGGACATGTGGGGATAGACAAGACGTAATTAGCATACGTAGGTTGGGAGTTAGAGTAAAAAATGCCTTAAACTTAGTCGAAAAAAGCGTTTGTTGTCATCCAATACCTTGATATGTCCTTATCACACAATCTATTACTTAATTAGACACTGATATGGTAGACACAATAACTTTAGGTTGTGTGATCCATTTGAATCAATCACATTCCACTCAACTCTTCTACCAATACTAACAGCTTGTAGGTTCCCAACTCACCAAATGCAGTAATTCTTACGCCTAGTGACGTATAAACTAATCATCATTGTAAATCGAAGAAAATTGGAATCCATCAGAAATTAGACCCTTTACATGAGCACATCATTGCACATCAAAGGATAAGTAACCGAAACAATAAACTCATTATATATTTGTATTGAATTTGTTTGCTATTGATCCATCAGGTTGAGGGTTATGATCTCTTTTCAGAACTCGTCATATATATAACCCTTCATAATAAAGAAACTTATCATCTTTACTCTAGTAGTCTCGATTCCCCTCATCTGTGATTCAAAGAGAGTATTTTTCTTAAAAAAATAAAAAAAAATTAAAAGCTTCAAGTATTAGGAGTCAAAAGTTCAAGGAGACAGTGTAATGAAGAACTAATTTTTTAAGAACTAATTTTTCAAATAACCCATCCCTGGCCCACTAAACAAAGTAATAATAAAATAAACTATACATTTAATACCCAACTTTATTGTGTTTAGATTATGACTATTAATTCATCTTGTAATGACTTGGTAGTTCTCCAAACTGGACAACCTTTAAGCAAATAACCACTTGCATACATACCTTTATCAACCCTGCCAAACAGTGAACGTCAAATGATGTTTTGGCGATGGAAGAAAACATAAGCTACTCTAGCCTTGCTGGAGGAAAAGTAATGAGGCAATAAATTGTTAAACCAATATCAAATTACGAATGTTAGGATAAAGTTCTATTACGATTATAAGGGGTGTGACATTATGCTGAAATGCTATATATGGAATTAATGGGTGTATATATGCATATATATATATATATATATATATATTTGTAGATGGCTTTTGGTATGGAGTTGTGGATATTTCATTTTTGTAGACATATGATAATTTACACTTTTGTAAACTCCTGCATTTTTGTCGTCCTTTGCTTTTTGTGTAGATTTGTATTAATTGAACAGAATACCTTTGGCAGGATACATAATGCTCTTGCCTTTGAATAGATAATTGATGTCGTGATCTATTGATTACCTTTTGTTGTAGTACAAATTTGTACCATGTCAAATGATCATTTGGCATAGTAGTAAATATATTTTTCTATACAGAGGATGAAATTTTCCTATGATCATTCATGTTATGTATGGAATTATTGTTTTAAATTGGAATGTATTTGATTTGTATAGAATTTGGCCTTTGAAGTTATTAATTTTTAGATGGTTTGAAGCGAAATGGATGTGGATTGTTGAATGGGTGATAATATATGTATAAACTAGTTTGTATATGTTGTACATGTTGCATGGAATATATACAGGTTGTGGGTTTGGACAAATTAATCAAAAAAAAACATAAAATGATGTTTTGGTGACTAAAAAATTGGTAGCAAAAAATAAAGTCAATATTTTTACTGACTAAATAGTTGGTAGCTACAAAAAGAATTAAACGAAAACAAATCTTTTGGCGACTAAATATTTAGTAGCTATAACAAATAAGACTTTAGGCGACTAATAATTTAGTACCTAAAAAAAAAAAATAAAAATAAAAAAAAGAGGAAAACACTTTTGGCGACCAAACATATAGTCGCCAAAATAAAAAAAATTAGACCTTAGGCGACGAAAGTATTAGTAGCTAAGCAATTTAAGCTTTGGCGACAAAATATTAGTCGTTGTAAAATTCTTTTGCCGACTAAACTATTAGTAGCCAAACAAAAAATGTTAGACCTTATGTGACTAAAATTTTAGTGGCTAAACAGTGTAGGTTTTGGCGACAAAAATATTAGTCAATGAAAATGTCATGTTAAATTTAATTGAAACACTTTTGGCGACTAATAGTTTAGTCGCCAATTGTGTGATTTTAGCAAATATTGTTTTTTTAGTCGCCAATTACTTTCCCCGACAATCTTTCAACGACAATGGTGGCGACCAAAATTTGACCTTTGGCCGGCAAAACTGTCTTTTGTTGTAGTGTAAAGGCAGACTTCATAATCAGAGACATCATCGACAAGCTTCTCGTACTAACAAGAAATAGTAGTTCTCATTTTAATACACTATTTAAATGACAAAATAAGAACAGCTCCAGTAATATGTTGTTATTAATCTAACTATTTGGCCCTTTAATTTTTATCAAAAATATAGAAAACAATATATGGTGCTTTTGTGAAACCCCTTTATATGAATACTTACCTCCTCTTT
Source organism: Camellia sinensis (assembly GCF_004153795.1). NCBI lineage: Eukaryota > Viridiplantae > Streptophyta > Magnoliopsida > Ericales > Theaceae > Camellia > Camellia sinensis. The sequence continues at coordinate 115,179 of NW_021024525.1, read as the reverse complement.
GATGGGTTGTTTTAAAAAATTATTTTGATTATTACTTTCATCTATTGTTTGATTTTATTCAAACTTTCTTCTAGGGTTTAGGGTTTCAAAATAATAAAAATAATGATATTGATGATAATGGCGAGTTTTGATAGGGTAGATTAGAGTTTTGGAGGGAAGAAGAAGAAGAAAAAAAGAAATTTTTTTTTGATCTCTTGAGGAAGAAAATACAGAAATTTGAATAAGAATAATTGATTAGAGTATACCATGAGAAAATATATATATATATATATATGTATATTATTTTAGAATTTAATATGTGTTATTGTTATTAGTAAATTTATATTAAGATATAATAAAAATTAAAATTTATAAATTTAAATAGAAACAAGAAATAGTAGTTCTCATTTTAATACACTATTTAAATGACAAAATAAGAACAGCTCCAGTAATATGTTGTTATTAATCTAACTATTTGGCCCTTTAATTTTTATCAAAAATATAGAAAACAATATATGGTGCTTTTGTGAAACCCCTTTATATGAATACTTACCTCCTCTTTGATGGGTTGTTTTAAAAAATTATTTTGATTATTACTTTCATCTATTGTTTGATTTTATTCAAACTTTCTTCTAGGGTTTAGGGTTTCAAAATAATAAAAATAATGATATTGATGATAATGGCGAGTTTTGATAGGGTAGATTAGAGTTTTGGAGGGAAGAAGAAGAAGAAAAAAAGAAATTTTTTTTTGATCTCTTGAGGAAGAAAATACAGAAATTTGAATAAGAATAATTGATTAGAGTATATTATGAGAATATATATATATATATATATATGTATATTATTTTAGAGTTTAATATGTGTTATTGTTATTAGTAAATTCATATTAAGATATAATAAAAATTAAAATTTATGAATTTAAATAGAACGTACTGGGATATTTTTTTGATTCAAATAGAATCCCTCCATTTACATCTTCACACCTTGGACCAAAAGGCCAGATTGATTGTACTTTTGGGTTGATCATATGCAAATCTCGAGTCCAACACACGACTGTGCCTAATATATGATTTTCAAGTCAACTAAAAATTACTAAACATGGCTTCACATTTAGAAATTTTAGTGGTGTGTTTGAATCATAAGTTAGAATAAAAATTTAAAATTTAAAATATAATTTATATGGTATTCACATTTTGCTCATCTTTTTACTTTTTATTTTTTAAAATTTATATCTAAATTTATAACCAAACACAACATAAGAGTTTGAATTTACTTGAGTGCCCCAAGCCTCAACACAAGCTAGTCTTCCACCTCTTTCTAGTTACAGCTTTGTTACGTTGTTTCGGTGAAAAATATTACTTCAAAATATTTTATACATTTTATTATTTGGTAAGTTGAAAATTATCTTAATGTCAAAAAAAAAAAATAAAAATGATTTGAACATAATTTTTTTTTTATTTTTAATGCGGAAGTATTTTCTGAATTTAGTAAGACAAACCGGAGTCTTGCCAACACCACCAATATCACCACTTTCGCTAACGATTGCTACCACCATTGTTGCTTCTAATATGAGAACCTTGTTAGCATTGTAACCAAGACAACTTAAAATGTTTTCTGACAAGACAAAAGGAGTACTAGATTTCTGGAAAGAAAAATGAAATCATATACATAATTATTTTTTAATTTAAGGAAAAGAAAAAAAATATTTATACATATTTATTTTTGTTGATAAAGAAACAATTTTTTTTGAGCCATTTAGTTTTCCCCATAAATGCCTGTTCATTTTCTTCTCACTTTTCTAACGAAATCAGACCCCCAAAAAAAAACAAAAAAAATTAATTAGCATTTTCCATTTTTTTTTTCCTTATTTTTCTTTTTCTTTTTCCATCCCAATTTCAAAATTCAAACATAGCTGCAGATCTTTTATATACAAAAAAAAAATTAAGGCGTTTTTGGATGCATTTAGTTAGCGTGGATGTGTCTTCAGAAGAACAAACAATTGTTTTAATTTTAAAGAATAATGAATGCATAGTAGAGACAGTGAAAACCTAAACTTCCCCCCTTTCCCCAAAAAAAAAGAAAAAGGTTCTAATTATAATTTTTTGTAAGAGGATTAGCAATGGAAAATATTTTGTCAATGTATTTATGCAAGCGAATGCATACATGCATAAATAAAAACAAATATTTTATTCTACCAATTTTCTTATAAATAATTGCTAAATTTAAACTCGATTGTCATCCAGTTCCAAATTAAACTTATTTCATAATTCTATTGCTAAATATAAACTCTATAGTATTTGAGGCACTCAGTTTCTCTCCAGTCCACACACTGAATGGGACCGTATTTTGGGGTCTACGGGGTCTATTATGGGTTTTGTTTCAATAATTCGAATCGTTCAATGTGTAGAGCTTGTTGAGTATTTCATCCTTACAAAAAATCACGTTGATCAGATCAGATTTTTGTTAACAATTTATTTTAAAAATTATATTTACCGTTAACAAAAATATGATTTGATTAAGTGGCTATTGATATATAATTAACGTGATTTTTTTTCAGGAATGAAATCCTTAGCGAGTTATACATATTGAATAATTCAGATTATCAAATAAGATCCGTGGTAAGCCCTCACAAGCTCAACAACACGTTTCAATATGATATTGAACTGGAGAGAAACCCTGCCCACATTTAGTTGTTTTATGGTTGGGCATTCCCTTCTTTTGAGTATGCTTATCTACTATAAAGTTGTTTCCTAACTTCCCGTTTAGTTTTTTGGGTGGCATTTTGTATTGAGGGTTGGGATGGCTACGTGACAGGTTTGGAGCGGGTTTGTAATTCGCCTCCTCCGGTCCCGCTTTCAAACCTCACCCTAGCCTTTGCCCCAACTTCACTACGGGTGAAATTTTTCTATCCCATCTACGCTCCCATAGATACCCGATACCTGCAGAGACCAAACCACATTTCAAATAACCAAAAAAATTGAGAATCTTTTAAATCCTTAACACATTAAATAATTTCATTTGTTTCTATATATATAAATAGTGAGACTTTTAAGATTATTATTTATTTATATTTAAACAGAATAACAATTTTTTAGTATCCCTTTCTTATATATTTTTAATATTTCTTTCTTATATCTAATTATATTATATATACATATATATTATTAATTATATCGGGTCGGGTTTGAATCGAGATAAGCGATACCCGTCCTTGCCTCACTCCTGTTGCAGGTGACTAAAATATAATCTACCCTCGGCCCATATAAGTGTCGGATTAGGTAAAACCTGCTCCATTCAGGTGGAATAGGCTCCATGGATCGAATTAAAATGACGATCCCTAATTGAGGGTTATTGCTTCTCTTTATTCCACTCTCCTTGTGAGTTTTTCCTTGTTTGTTATGGAGATTAAGGAATGTTATAATAGTCGATGGAATCTAAAAAGAGTGAGCTACTTAAGGTTCAAGATTAATTTAGTCAACAAACATCATATTTAGAGATGTAAGAAATATTGATAAAAAACGAGCTGACCAATCGAAATTAACTAAAATTTTAGTTTTCGGTCTGTTTTTCATAACATACAGTCTATTTCGATTTTGAAATTTTTTATACCGATACATATCAAACCAACCGAATATTATATTTAAATATTTTTCTATTATAATTTCTTGAATATTATATGAGAAGTAACTAAAATAATATAATTTTGTGATAAAATTAGGGAGAAAAATATTTATAGAGTAATTTTCATATTTTTTTAAAATTTATTTTCAATGTAAAATTCTATAATCTACTATAAAATAATTTAAAATTTCATGTAAATTTCTCTTCTACATCAAACTAACAAAACTGAGAAAATCAAACCGTAACAAACGGTCTGTATCGTTTTCTCAATCATAAAAACTAAAAGGATCGATTCAGTGCTAAATATATTCTTAACACCGACCGAGCTGAACCGTTTTCATATTCATGCTTGTTTTCAATTTGCTAACTATTTATATTTTATGGTCAGATCAAGCATTTCCTAAATCTATTTATGTTCCCCCTGATCTATAGTTAGGCTCAAATTAAAAAAAGAAAAAAATAAAGCCCCCTAACGAGTTTACCAGAACCTTCTCCCGCAACAAGAAGAGTTTGACTTGGACAAGTTCATGACATGAGCCTTTAATGGACAGCCTACTAATACAAGGAGAGAAGAGGAGAGGTCTCCCAAAAACAAGCCTTCTTTTTAGCCCATTTTTAAGAAACTAAAAAAATAATAATAATTACAAATTGAAAAAAAAAAGAGAATTTTCTAGTTCTAATATTCATAACTAGAAAGTTTCTCTAGTGCTTTTCTAATCGATGCTAAAACTCCAAAATAAAAATTCCAAAATAGGGAAAACGGTTGATATAAAGTACTTATGCCCATTTCTATTATAATTTAATTGATTGTATAAGTACATCTATGACACTGAATTTTGAAACTTCCACTGAGAGAAGGCTATAGACCAGGGGTAGCCGGCACACTAGTGTTTGGCAACCATGATTGGCCACCAATGAAGCTTGAAGTCGTGAACTTTTCAGTCTTAGCTTTGTCTTTTATGACTCGATAACCGTCCCATGTCACTCTCCCTGTTGTTGAAGAATCTGGACCATTGTTGCTATACTCTTGGTAATATAAAGTTTTAAGAACAAAATTGCCTTTCAATTCTAACCACCCTGCTGGATCCACCAAACGGTCTAGAAAAGTGTGCGTGCTAATTTCTGACTACACTGTCAACTCAGTATTCAGTTGGAGAGCACTAACAGAATAGATGGCGCCTGATTGACCTGCAACAGAAAAAGAGATTCCGGCGGTGGTTTGTCCACTCGGGGGCACTCCGACGATCAAGTTAGTTATCTCTCAAAGATATTAAAAGTACTTAATTTACTATTCAGAATATAAATTGCATACCTTAGACCCATGTGGGTGCCTCTCTTTTATAGTTAACTCCATCCTAGTCCCATTAGAAACCTAGCTTCAATGGACATCTGCTCAGTGCTTATCTTGGACTCTCCAATAGATAAAGATAAACTCCCTAAGAGTTTCATCCTTATCTAGGCTGAAGTCCTTCTTCATTTTAGGACTCTTGTCCCTTATCCGCTTATCCTGGATTCCGATATCTTCGGAGATATCCTCGGCCTAGCCGAGATCACCTCGGCGTTACGACTAGGACACGTGGCACCTCGGCTGACAGGTCAGCGTCATCTTTGGCCACGTGTTGGTACTCAGAAAATATATCCCCACAATTACCCCCTAGGTTCGATTATCTCGGCATCCTGAGGTGATGGAACCTATTTCTTTATATCGTATAGCATGTCGGCTATCTTGCTGTATCATCCATTTCCCGATGTCATAATACGTCGGCTTTACACGACCAGGTCCAGCCGAGGTCACTTGCTTCTTTAAACCAAGAACTCCAAGAGTTTTATCACGGGTATGAGCTGTCACGCAAAATAAATCAACCGTTTCTGCTACGCGTCTTCCTCTCACTGGATCGTACTCTATACGCGCCTATAAGTCGAATTTTTCTCGCGTGCGCCGTCTGACATATACGTCGTTTTAGGCACATTAATTGCCTTTTTGCCGCCATTTCGAGTTTAGACAAAACTTCATTTCTTCTTTCCGTCTCTTCATTTTACACCACCATTTCTGAGGCCCCCAACTTTTTCTCTCTCTAACTTCTTCTTCCAAGTCTTCCATTGTCACTCTTGCGAAGCTTTCTGCAATTACTTTTGTTTACTCACCTCCAGCGAAAATTTTTGCTGCACTTTTCTGGTTGCTACCTCCATCTGATCTCTGCGACTCTAATTTTCTCTTGTAAGTCATTGTTCCTTCGTTTCAATTTTCATTCTTCCTCAAACTGTTATATCTGTATACTGTAGTTGCAATGCCGTTCACATTTGCCATTTTGAATCCAACCACGTATTCTGAGCATATTTTTCTCATGATTTTGCTTTTTGCCCACACCGTTCTTTAATATACACATAATACCCATATACTTGTTCATTCTGCCACTGTTCTTGGCCTTGCACCCTGGCACACACTCTGTCACAGTCTTCTTGATGACTCACCCCTATTCTTGATTCTGAATCATTGCTCTTGTTTATGTTTGCCGTGTTCTTTCCAGATTCTTGCCTCTAATCTTCGTTTCCATAGATCTAGGTTTGGGATTTGTTTATAGAACCCACAAATTCTAAGAAGAACTAAAACGATCCCAACAAAATTCTTACCTCAGCTCACTTTTAGGTTTTTGCCAAGGTCCTTATAACCCTTTCAAAACACCTTCTTTCTGAAATCCAGCTCTTCCAATTTAAGCCGATGTTATGGATATGTGGAAGCATAGGGTAGACACCCCGACCAAGTTAGAACACTTTAGGTAGGAGTTTGACATCCCGGCCGACGTTCATCTGAGGTTGGCTGGGGAGGATGACTTCATCATGCCCGATGTGAACCTCATGCCTTCCCAGTAGTGGCCTTTATCGAGTGCGGACTTAGGTTTCCACTTGACACCTTTTTCCAAGAAGTCCTTCATTACTATAAATTGAACCCAATACAGCTTGCCATCAATTCTTACCGAGTTATCAACGGTACAATAGCCTTAGCCAAACAAGAGAATGCTAGGGTTACTCTTGCCGATTTCCAATACTGTTACACTATGTGTCGCCTGAAATCAGAAAAAGGCCACATCTATTGCCTCAAGCTGAGGTCCACTGAGTACAAGCTCATTGCCGACCTCCCAAACTCAAACAAGGGTGCTTGAGACGATTACTTCATCGTCTCGAGCAACTGGGAGTTTTAGTCCAACGATGACCTCCACCTTTATCCCCTAAGCCAAACAGTTTTCGGGGAAGGAGATGGTAAGGGCCAAGTGTCATTCTTTCTTACTCTTTTTTCTAAAGTTCTCAATACTTTGTTCTAATGTCTGTGCTCTTCTTTTTGCAGTTCTTCCTCAGCCACCAAAGGGCTTTCGCCGGTCTTTCTTCCCCAGTAAGGACTTGAAGAAGCTATTGGATTTGCCAGTCCACAAGCGGAGAGCCCCCCTGCTACTCAATTTCATTCCTACTTACAAGTCAGTACTCCCCGATGTCCCAAAGAGGAAGAAAAGCCAATCTCCCCCTTCTGCCCCAACTCCTCAAGCTGTCTCCTTATCTCGGCTAGATCAAGGATCGACCTCTGATCCAACAGAGCAGCCGTCAACCTCGGCCCCATATCTGATCCCACCATCTCAACGCCAACGCCGACGATGAACTGTTTTTGCTGTCGAGATGGGCCGCCAGAAAGCGGTTGCTAAAGATCTCTTGGCCAATATTCCTGACTCAGTTGATTCTCAACCAGCACAAACCCAGCCTCAGCCAAAGCCAAAGCCAAAATGTCTGAAGAAAGCTTAGCCCAAGGCAACGGTGACTCAGATTGATACTAAGGACACTTTGCCAATTTCCAAATTGGCTGAGAGTGATAAGGCCCCATCTGCTGCTGAGAAGAGGCTTGTCGAGGCCCAACCATCCGAATCTACAAGATCAAAGAGGCCGAGGTCATCTTTTGCAACAGTTTCGGGCTCCATGAAGTCTGACTCCCACTAGGCTCCGCAAATCACATTGGAGGACAGGCCGGTCAGAGCTGGTGATAGTGCCGATGACGTTAACGTCGGTGTTGCCCTTAGCACAGCTTTGCTCCTTCCTGGAGATCTAGACCAAAACGCCGAGATGAGCGAGTATGAAAACTTTGCACTGATGCTCCAGCATTCTGTTCAAGTAAGTCTTCACACTTGGTATCTTTCTTTCTTTCTTTTTTTTTTTTTTTTTTTTTTCAGCAAAAATAAATTTTATTAAATTAGAAGCAAGAATAATCTGTCCATTTTTCTTCAGGCAATCCAGCACGCCCACTCCTTCTCAATGCAATCTTTTGAGACAAGGAAGGCGTTGGCCGACAAGACTAGAGAGGTTACTAGTTTGCAGAAGACCAATAAAAACTTGCAATAAAAAATGAAGACTTTGGCAGACCAGGCCGAGGCTGTTGTCAATGCCAAAGATGTGGCCGAGGAAAAGGCAGATGCTGCTGATGCCATAAATAATGTTCTTGAGGCCCAGAAAAAAGAGGTTGAAGAAAAGATGGCCGAGGCCCAAAAGAGCTGCAGGATGCCTTGGCCACAAAAGACGCTGACCTCAAGGCCGCCGATGAGAAGGGATACAATGAGGGGATGGCCGATGTCACGGCGGACTATGAGAGACAGGTGAAGCAGGCATGCAACAAGAGTTTCACCCTTGGTTGGATGGCTCTCCTGAAAAAAACTTGAAGTCCCCGAGGACTCCCCCCTCAGGAACACCAACGTCCTTGCCCTGCCATTCCCCCCAACTCCAAGCCAATCCGACAACGATTCTGAGTCTGAGGAGGAAGCTTTGGTGGGGAAGTCAAAGGAAGCTGCTGGGGCCAAGTCCCTTACTCAAAATGAGCAAGTCCTAGACTTGACTCAAGATGAGGAGGGTAAGGAGGTTCCCAAGGATGCTACTCCTGAGAAGGCAACATCGGACGCACCTATTGCTGATAAGAACCTCGACCAAACCCTCCAAGAAATAGACGCCGAGCTCACGGCTGAAAAGGCGGCCGATGTGTCTTCGCAGCAGTCTTCTGAACTCCAAACCCAACCGCCCAAAGATGTTGAAGAGTCTTAGTTTGACGTCTTTCTTTTTTCTGTTTCTTTGTACTTTTTCCTTTCTTTGAAACAATGTAAGCTTTTGACGTGGCCGATGTGCCTTCTTTTGAATATAAATACAACTTCTTTTCTTGAATGCTTTGTAAGTTTGTCTTCCCTTCACTGTTCTTGTATGGCTACCATACTTAGAATATTTCTGCATATCTTCAATGTACACCTTAACTGTGTAATCTTCTCAGGGTGAAATACCTAGGTTACACCCACCAACGGTTTACATCAGCAAGTACATAAGTACTCATTTTAATACAACCTTTGGCCTTTATTTGTAAATTTTTTCACAAATTTCAACAAGTGTTAAACATGATCTCGGTTTAACTTCAACTTGTAAATTTTTCACAAATTTCGACAAATGTTAAACATGATATCGGTTTAACTTCAACTTGTAAATTTTTCTCAAATTTCGACAAGTGTTAAACATGATCTCGGTTTAACTTCAACTTGTAAATTTTTCACAAATTTCAACAAGTGTTAAACATGATATCGGTTTAACACATGATCTCGGTTTAACTTCAACTTGTAAATTTTTTCTCAAATTTCAACAAGTGTTAAACATGATCTCGGTTTAAGTTCAACTTGTAATTTTTTCTCAAATTTCAACAAGTGCTAAACCTGATCTCGGTTTAACTTCAACTTGTAAATTTTTCACAAATTTCAACAAGTGCTAAATATGATCTCGGTTTAACTTCAACTTGTAAATTTTTTGCAAATTTCAACAAGTGCTAAACATGATCTCGGTTTAACTTCAACTTGTAAATTTTTCACAAATTTCAACAAGTGTTAAACATGATCTCGGTTTAACTTCAACTTGTAAATTTTTCACAAATTTCAACAAGTGTTAGTCTAATTTTAGCTTGTATATTCTACATTGCCAGGAACCATTTTCCAACTTCCTGCCCCCTAATGTGAACTTAAGTTCCACTTAGGTTCTCATTATGCATGTATTCTAGAAACATCATCAACTATCTTATCAGTCACAAGCGTGAAAAATCAAGCTTTATTTATTACTTTGGCTAATAACGAAGAGAACAAGAAAATTTAATGATAAAAAAACTTACGATTGCAAGTATTCCAGGGCCTTGGCAACTCTTTGCCCTTATTATCATCAAGCCGATATGCCTCATTGCCCAATACCGAGATGATTCTATAGGGTCCCTCTCAATTTGGGCCAAGTTTTCCCTCTCTGGGATCTTTCTTGTTGCTGACGACTTTTCTCAAGACGAGGTCACCGATTTGAAACTCCCTTGGGTTGACCTTCTTGTTATAAGCCCTAGCGAGCTGCTGCTGATATGCCGCCAGCTGAATTGCAGCTCTCTCCCTTGTTTCTTCTAGCAGATCCAGATCTCGGGCTAATAATACATCATTAGTCCCGTTCTCTACTCCCTGGGTTCTGATACCTGGGATGCTGACTTCTAGAGGAATGACTGCTTTTGTGCCATAAGCCATGGCAAATGAGGATTCCCCAGTTGATCTTCTCGGCGTAGTCCGATATGCCCAAAGTACACTTGGCAGTTCATTCACCCATTTTCTTTTTGCTGCTTGCAGCCTCTTCTTAATCCCATCCAAGATGACTTTGTTGGATGCTTCTGCTTGTCCATTGCTTTGAGGAAAGCTTGGGGTTGAAAAATAATTCTTGATTTTGAACTTTGCATAGAAGCTCTTGATTAGCTTACTATCAAACTGTGTTCCATTGTCGGCAACTATTGCTCTTGGAATCCCAAATCTGGTGATGATGTTTTTCCATATGAAGTTCTTCACGTCCACGTCTCGGATCTTGGCGAGGGGTTCAGCTTCTATCCATTTGGCAAAGTAATCTGTTGCTACCAGTAGGTATTTCCTTTGCCCAGTTGCTTGGGGCAGTTTTCCAACAAGATCCATGCCCCATTGGGCAAACGGCCAAGGACTGGATACTGGGTTCAGGTCTGCTACTGGTTGGTGCATTAGTGGTGCAAACCTTTGGCACTTTTCAAACTTCTTGACATAGGCTTCTGCATCTTTCTGCATGTAGAGCTACCAATATCCTTGGGTAATGGCCCTGTGGGCAAGTGATCTGCCCCCTACGTGGCTTCCATATATTCCTTCATGCATTTCGTATAGAAAATCTTCAACTTGTAAAGGATGTACACACCTCAAAAGGGGTCCAGTGAAGGATCTTCTGTAGAGATGTCCCTCTACTGTTAGACTGAATCTTGCTGACTTCAATTTGATCTTGTGTGCCTCTTTGTGATCATCTGGCAGTTTTCCTTCTTTCAAGAATGCTATTATTGCGTCCATCTAGCTTGGTCCCATGTCCACACACATTGCTTCACGCTCTGTGGTCAGTGGTTCGATGCTCGGGCCCAACAAGTAGTCGACCATTATTGTCCTTACCTTTCCAGGTTAGATTGCACTAGCCAGGTTGGCCAGGGTATCGGCATGACTATTATCATCCCGGTTAACCTGATGTAGTCGGCAATTCTGGAACAAGGCCACCAACCTGCCTACTTCTTTTACGTATGCTGACATACGTTCATCTTGGGTTGCAAACTCGCCTGTTGTCTGGTTGACTATAAGTTGAGAGTCACAGAAGACTATCACCTCATCTGCTTCTACTGCTGCTACCAGTTTCAGTCCTGCAATCAGTGCTTCATACTCTGCTTCATTGTTTGAGGCTTTGAACCCCAAACGAATGGATTATTCTAGTATTTGTCCATCTGGAGATACCAGTACTACTTCTGCCCCCGCTCCTTGTTGTTTTGAACTCCCATCAACAAACAGTCGAAAGGAGTCGCCAATGTAAATGCTGCAGGGCCTGAGTTTTTCTTCTTTCCTTTGTTCTATTGCCCTTGGCTGGGCTCCTCTTTGCTCGCTTGGACATCGTTCACCTCGGCTCAGCGGAGCCTGATGTACGATGGCTCCTAGCGTGAACTCAGCCACAAAGTCGGCCAAGACTTGGCCTTCGATTGCTGTTCTGGGCCTGTATTCCAGGTCATATTGGCCTAAGGCCATTGCCCAACTGACTATTCTGCCTGTCAGATCTCCCTTCTGCAACAGGCACTTCAAGGGATATTTAGTTAGTACCAGAATTTTGTGGGCTTGAAAGTAATGGTTCAGCTTCTTTGAAGCCATTACTAAGGCCAGTGTTAACTTTTCTAAGGGTAAATACCTGGTTTCTGCATCAGTCAGGGTTTTTCTTACATAGTAAACAACTCTTTGTTCCCCTTTTTCTTCTCAGATTACCACTGTGCTTACCGCATGTTCCGAAACTGCTAGGTACAGGAACAACTTCTCTCCAGGTTGTGGATTTGAGAGAACTGGAGCCGTGGTCAAATACTTCTTTAAGTCGTTTAGGGCGACTTCGCATTCTTCTGTCTACAAGAAGTCTGTGGCCTTCTTCACTAGGCTGAAGAAGGGTTTGCATTTGTCAGAACTTCTGCTTATGAACCTATTCAGGGTTGCAACCCTCCCAGTTAACATCTGTACTTGCTTTACCGATGTTGGGCTTTTCAGTTCTAAAATGGCCTTGATCTGATCTGGGCTGGCCTCAATGCCCCTTCTGGTCACCAAGTATCCCAAGAACTTACCAGATCCAACTCCAAATGCATACTTCGATGCATTGAGTCGGAGCTAGTATGATTTAAGGATATCAAAGACTGCTTTTAGGTCGGCTAGATGACCCTCAGGTTCTTTGGTCTTCACGACCATGTCATCGATGTAGACTTCTACTGTTCTACTAATTAGATGTTTGAACATCTTGGTTACCAATCTCTGGTAAGTTGCTCTGGTATTTTTCAACCCAAACGGCATCACTCTGTAGCAATGCAGCCCTTTTGGGGTGATAAACGCAGTCTTCTCTTCATCTGGCAGGTACATAGCTATCTGATGGTACCCCCTATAGGCATCCAAGAAGCTTATCCTTCCATGCCCTGAAGTGGCGTCCACCAGTTGGTCAATCTTGGGTAAAGGAAAGCTGTCTTTGGGACAGGCCTTGTTTAGACTGGTAAAGTCCACGCAGACCCTCCATTTACCATTCTTTTTCTTTACCACCACTGTATTTGATAGCCATGTCGGGTAATTTACCTCTTAAATGGCTCTGGCCTCCAAAAGTCTGTTTACTTCCTCTTCCACTGCCTCAACATGCATCAATGTCGGTCTTCTTGCTCATTGGATTACAAGTTTGGCTGACCTATCTACGTTCAGTTTATGGCAAGTGACCTCGGGGTCAATGCCTGGCATTTCGTAGGGTGTCCAGGCAAACACTTCAATGTTTGCTCTCAAGAAAGCCTCCAGTTCTTTTTCCTCTTCTTCAGCTAAGCCCGAGCCGAGAAGGAAAAAGCGTTCTTCGTCTCCCTGCTGGACGAGGATTTTCTTCAATGCTTCTTCACTCTTCTTGGTTGGCTCCTTGTCGACGTCCTCTAGGACCTCCATGTCCTCGTCTTCGATCTCTGCCCTCTCTGGTTCTCGTATGCTGCAGGTGGATTTCATTGCTGCCATGGAGTAGTTCTTTGCCTGCAGTTGATCTCCTCTGACCCCCTCTATCCCATGCTCTATTGGGAACCGCAATAGTTAATGCAATGTCGAGGGAATAGCCCCCATTGCATGCAACTATGGTATTCCCAAGATAACGTTGTAAGGGGAGGGTGTGTCGATTATGGTGAAATTTGTATTTATCTTCTTAGTGCCAGCTTGTACCTCCAAGCTTGTTACTCCTAGTGGCCATGTCGGCGTTCCATTGAACCCGACCATTGGGCTATTGGATTGCTCCATGTCGCCTGGGTGAAGGCCAAGCTCCTTGTAACACCTGACATACATGATGTCACAAGAGCTGCCTTGGTCGATTAGGATACGTTTCACTTGGCACTCCCCAACCTGGAGGGATACTACTAAGCCATCGTTGTGCGGATGTTGGACCATTTCCAGGTCAACTTCAGTAAAGGACACTATTGGTCCCAGGCATTTCTCGGTCTGAGGTCTCTTCTGCTGGACCTGGTATACATGCTGCAAGTGCTTTACCTTCTGGGTTTCTCTCCGTATTTCGTTTTCGTTGACCTTTGAGTGAATTACATTAATTACCTGAGGTCCGCCTTCTTGCGGTTGTTGTGCTGGAGGAGGTGGAGCTATTGGTGCCTGAGGTAGTCTTGCCTGTTCTTCCCTTGTCCTGGCCTCATCCACAAGGTCTTCAAATGGCCTTGCCTGACCAGGTCTTCCAAGTGTGCCTTCAGGGCTTTACAACCCTGAGTCAGATGCCCATCTTCATTGTGGTAAGCACAATGCTTACTAAGGCTTCTTCCCACAAACTCTCCTAGTACCCTTGCTGGTGCTCTGAAATAGGGTTGGGTTCGGATTCTATCCAGGACTTTGTGAATTGGGACTTGGAATATAGTTGTGACTGCCTGTGCAGCCCTCAGTCCAATCTCTTACTTATTGGATCCGTTGTTACCTCGGCCTCGTTATGGCGAGCTATTTCCTTTCTCTTGCTTTGTCGCCTTGGTCCCTAGCGTGTCCTCCTTGGCCCTGGCATATTTCTCAATTCTAGCCATGAGCTCCTCAATGCTTTTTGGCAATGTCTTTGCCAATGATTTTTGGAGTAGACAACCATCTTTCAAGCCGTTTTTAAATGATACGACGGCCACTTCTTGGCTGCATTCTGGTATTCGATTGAATACCTCGTAATACCTCTTGGCGTAGGCCCTTAGGCTTTCATCCTTGCCAATCTTTAGATCCATCAAGGCATCCACCCTTAAGGGCTGTAGTTTGTTTGTCACGAACCTGGCCACGAACATCTCGGCCAGGCCTTCCCAGGTCTTCACACTTCCTTTTGGTAATTTGTGAAACTAATCTGATGTAATCTCCCCGAGTGATTAGGGGGAACACTTTGCAGAGCAACGACTCGTTCCCAGTGTACAATGCCATCAAGTTCAGGTATAATCCGACGTGAAAATTGGGGTCTGACTTACCATTGTATATCTGGAACCTTAGCATACTGAATCTTTTCGGAGCCTCAAATTTGTCCAACTCCACCGAGAATGGTGTTCTCGGCTTAACAGGGGAAGTTACCTCGGCATTTTGTTGCTTCCTCTTGAGGTAATCTCTCAAGTCCTCTTTGGTCCACCCAGGAGCTCAGCTATCTCCTGACTTCAGTCTTTTCGGTGCACTACTCTCAGCTTCGTTGTGAGCCCTTTTCGACTTTTCTCCATTAGTTGTGTCGAAGCACAACTCCTGCCTTTGAACATGCCGATGTTCTCTAGGGTTTGCTTCCTTGGTGCGATGTGTCCTTTGAGATTCTTCCCTTCTCGACTTTCCTCACCCATTTTTCGCTCCTGGTGTGTTGGGGGGCTACAGGGATGGTTTTTTGCCCTCCCTTCTGGGCATTGGCCGCTGGAATCGGCATGTCCTGCAGCGGGAACGGTGGCTGCATGACGTTGTTTTGCATCATGAAATTGACGACCGATTGCAGGTCTGCCAATTTGTTCGCCATCTCTTTTACCTCTTTATCCCTCCGCAGGCATCTATCTTTCCATATCTGGAGATCGTCCTCGTTGTAATACCCGCTTAGATCCGATTTTTTCGGTACGTCGCCTTCCTGGCCAACGTCTTTCCTGCCGTGATTCTGGTCCTGAGTCTCTTCGTTGCAACCATCTTCCTTTATGTTAGGGTCAACGTGTTTACCGTTTCTAGCAAGGATTTCATCCCCAACCTTATCTTTCTGTCCGTCGCTGGCCATCTATTCTCCTTTCTTTCCCATAAACAGCGCCAAATTGTGTGTGTCAATTTCCGACCACACTGCCAACTTAGTATTCAGCTTGAGAGCACTAGCAGAATAGATGGCGCCTGATTGACCTGCAACAGAAAGAAGAGATTTCGGCGGTGGTTCGTCCACCCGGGGGCACTCCGACGATCAAGTCAGTTATCTCTCAAAGATATCAAAAGTGCTTAATTCACTGTTCAAAATATAAATTGCGTACCTTAGACCCATGAGGGTGCCTCTCTTTTATAGTTAACTCAATCCTAGTCCCATTAGAAGCCTAGCTTCAATGGACTTTTGCTCAGTGCTTATCTTGGACTCTCCAATAGATAAAGATAAACTCCCTAAGAGCTTTATCCTTATCTAGGCTGAAGTCCTTCCTCATCCTAGGACTCTTGTCCCTTATCCGCTTATCCCGGATTCTGATATCTTCGGAGGTATCCTCGGCGTTATGACCAGGACACGTGGCACCTCGACTGGCGTCACCTTTGGCCATTTGTTGGTACTCAAAAAATATATCCCCATAAAAAGTTTGCAGGTAAACAATTCGTGAGTACTTCTTCCATGATCGTCCCAAATATGTCTTGGATGAAGTCATGACTTGTGAATTATGAATTGAAATCCCGGTGTTTTGGTTCAGATTAGTTCGACCTGGGCTGTCACCACATTTGTTTTCTTTGGAAGAAGGGATTTCTTTGCATACATGATGCAGTTGCATTCTTTATAAAATTGTCGATTTGAATGGACGTAGAGTGCGTTTTGGTATCCTTCGAAGTTACATTGGTAAAAGACAAAAGCATCAGAGTTGGATAAAAGTGCCATGGCCTGTTTGTTTTCTGGATCAGCTGTGTTGCAGAAGGTGATACCACGAGCTATGATTCCATTGCCCAAGACTGTTGAAAACTTATGGAAGATCTTTCACATGATTCCATTGATAATAATTTCTTTATATTCATAATATAGCAATATAATAAATTAATTAGTGTATGAATTGAAGGCATTTGTATTAGAAAAACTCGCAAGAAAATTGAAGATATTTTCTACACCTTATTTTACTGCAATTATGGTTTGTGCAATCAATTATTGTTGGCATCTTTGTCCTTAAATTTTGTTAAAATGTTAAACCAAAATTGGTGAGGGTTACATATACAAAATATAGATACTATTTGACGATTTTAGCCATATGATTTTGTAGAAGATTTGATGAAGATGAACCACACCCTTCATCAAATTTCTAAATCCCACAGTTCTACTCAATTCTAATGAAATGTAAAATAAAAAGAAAAGAAAAGAAGTGAGCATGGGTTGAGGAATATTTACTTTCATTTTAAAAAAAGGTTAAAATAGGAATTGAGGGTAAGATGGGAATTTCACACACACACACACACACACACACACAAAAAACACTAAATTATGATGGGAAAAAAAGAGTAAGAATTAGAGATTTATGTACAAAAAGTTGCACAGTTGAAGGTGGTGAAATTCTCTCAATGGCTTCGGTTGCCGGTGATAATGGTATTGTTGATGCCATTCCCAATCATCACAATATTTTTCATTTCGGAAGAAACTTGGACATACTCGTTGTAAACCCCGTTCTTGATATAAATAACGAACCTTTCCATATGTCTTCTTTTTGTTGATGCATCAAGAAAAGCTTCCTTAATGGTAACAAAATTTCTTGACCCAGCTTTAGCCACCACAAGCTTTGGTTTGTCCTTTGCTAACTTGAAAACCCTTTTATTGCTATTTCAAACCGAATTAGGAAACCTTTTTTTTGTAAGTTTGTTCTGTAATTGAGGCATTGTTAATAACCAAGGTTTTACTTTTTTGTTTTTGTTTTTCTTGATCAGCTAAAAGAGAGACTTTATTGATGAAAACACAATTACAAAGTAATGAGATACATTAATAGGGATTGAGGGAGGGGAGGAAAGTGCATAAGCATTACAGTAAAGCAATCCCATCCCAATTAGGTTGGCATCAGGAAGCAAACCCTATCATTTGCAAGCACTAAACCTCAGAAGTTGGTGAGCTACCAACAAGACAGCAACAACAATAGCAAAATGATAGCACCACTGAGAGCAATAGAGAGCAACAACAAAATCAAACAGAGAGTAACAGCATCCCAAAAAGCCAAAGCACCATTGAACTACAATACACATCTGATCTGTTTCAGATTGGATACTAAATCATGCACTGAGTAATCAATCCCTTCCATGTGTAACTTTGCCCATATAGCAATCCGAACCTTTACCCTCTCACTTAAACTGGCAAAATCTAGTTGTGCGCTTTTGAATAGGCATTCATTTCTTAACTTCCAAATAGACCATAAAACAACCTCTGGGATAATCTTTCACAGTTCATGAACCCGATTTTTATACTTTCCACCTGCCCACCATTGAAATAATCCTCCATTGAACTTGGTATTGCCCACTCAGGATCCCATCAGCTTACAATCTCAGACCAAAGCTTCCAAACCAGCGGACAAAATAACAGGACATGCTCTATTGTCTCCACCTCATTTTTGCAAAATAAACACAAAGTACTTGTACTTGCACTTAGCACTCCAATCCTTTGCAAGAAGATTGACGTTTTAACCCTAGCTTTCTATGTTAACCAACCAAAGAATTGCACTTCTGAAGGGGTTTTATTTTTCCACAGACCATTAGTAACTTTAAGTGGTGGCCCATGAGTTGCTTCCCATCAAGACCACACTGAATCTATTGTGAATTTCCCAGAAGAATGTGCAGACCAACTGCAAGAGTCTTCATTGTCCAAATGAATGATGGGCTGTTATCAACATGTCTAGCAGCAACCAAGGTTTTACTTATTAACTCTACAAGATTATTATTGAACATGAGGTAGAATATTTTCAATAATACCAAATTCAATGAAGCCAGTTTGACAAGTGTCAAGGTTTGTTAGGGCGGCGCTAAGCCATGTTTGTATGTCAACATCAGTATGTTCATTGGAGTTTTCGAATGATTGGTTGAGTTGGGCGATGGTGATCTCAATAAGTTTCATGCAATCACTCCATGCTATTTTTTCTTGCTCATTAACACATTTTCGCTCTAGTGACTTTGTGTGGTATAATGCATTGAGAGCTTGCTTAATTTTTATTTATTGTTTTTGATCGGCAAAAGAGATCTTTATTGATGAAAACATACAAAGTATGAAAAGATACATCAATAAAGAGGAGCTTGGAGCTAGCACAAGCTCTAAGCTCCAGCTGGTGAGAAACCAACAAACCAACAGACAAAGCAAAGCAACAAAATGAAAACAACAAAGCAAAAAGAGGCCACAGATAGGCACTGACAGAACTACAAAATAGAGGAGTTTGGAGCTTGATAGAGCCATTTTCTCCTGAATTGACCTACAAACAGATCAAAACTAACTTACAACTTTAAGCTTGGACCTTCAAGCAAACAAATCCATCTTCTCCTGAATTGACAGAGTAACCCAAGACTGAAAGCAGATAGTTGAATAGGTTCAACCTTCAGATCCTCTTTTAGCAGCCAGAGCACTATAATAAGGCATACAGAATAACAAAACCCAGCTTGACAGATCGACCACAGTCCTATAGTAGCCCCTAATAGAATAGAAAATCAATGGCAGCCCCTTATTTGCCTCAAATTCAGAACAATATCATTAACAGAGAAGAGGAAGTCCTTGAGAGAGGCTTTAAGCCAAAATGCTAATCTGACCTTGATGAGTTCCTACAAGTCAGCCGAGTTAAGAGGGACATTAGAGAAAACACACTTATTCCTATGTTTCCAAAGAGACAACTAGGGGAATGGCTCTCCAAAATTTCCTAAGAAAAGACTTAAAATTCACCCTCATCCACTAGTTGAACAGACCTGCCACAGATAAAGGAATGCACCATTAAAGACCCCAATCCTGAAGCACAAAGGACCAAACAGCCCAAGAGAAAGAGCAATGAAGCAATATATGCTGAGCAGATTCTAGAGCAGAATTGCAGAAGATGCAAGAGGTGGAAATGTTGCTGCCTAGGATGCCAAGGTAGTGATATTTATACAAAGTATGGAGACTTATATGAATAAATTGATATATATTCAAAATACAACTAAGTAAGGAATTAATACATACTTGATTGAAGAATTTAAATGATAAACGAAAATTTTTATAATTATAAATATTAATTTATAATTGAATTGTTGAAATCACAATCTTATTTTAAATTATAAACAATAAGTAGGTCGTTTAAATATATAGTATTACATAAATATTTTTAATTCAACTTCTCACTTCAATTTTTCATAATCTATACCAGTAATATAATTAAAGATATGAAATTAATTGCACAATTACACAGTTTTGTTTAATAGTTCATCTCATAATACAAATTCATTGAACCTACTATTATATATTATTTACATACTATTAGTGTAAGAATGTATTAATATCAATATGTAATATATTTTTATATATCAAGAATTGTTGAGTCTTGTATCCTATGCCACGAATATCTTACATGATGAAAAATATAACATTAGTTATTAGTATATTTTCATTTATGTAGAAAATATGAAATAATTTTTTTAAGAAAATAGAATGATATTATAACTTAATGTTTCAATCGATATAGGAATTTTATAATTATTTTCATGGTGTTTATAAATCCATACTTATAATTGTTTGTAGGGTCACTTTCACGAAACTATTAAGTTACATAATTTATTACGGCATATATAAGTAATCAGCATATAACAAAAATTGATTGAAACTTTTTATTTAATGTACTTACTTTTTATTTCATTGAGTTGTTATGATAATGTTTGGATATTATTTGATTTTTTTTCTTGTAATTTCATTAAAATATGTGCATGAAGTACGCTATATTTTTTTTTTTGAATTTCGCAACAAATAGGACAATTCCTACCTCAGCTCGTGTAACTTCGCTTGGAGAACATATTGCAATAGCTCTTCTGTAGTTTTTATTTCACTATCTTCTTTTTTTTTCCTGCTCACCATTATAACTCACTGTAATAAAAATATTTTGATGAGTAAGAGTTTGAAGTGATATCACATTGTTATGAATTTGAAAATTCATTTTTTCTCAATAATGTGATTTTTTTGTGAGGAAAAAAAGTACAATTACTGTCATGATGAAGGTGTTTTGCAACGTCTTAATTTGTTGTTGAAAGTGTTCATTGTGAACACTTGTATATATGACATGTATGTATATATGTATTGAACATAAGTTGATGGGAGAACAATACATAATTTTGCAATTTTTTCTTAACAAATATAACTATATTACAAAAGCAATACATGTTAGAAAATTATAGTATTTGATGATAATATAACATTACAAGTTAATAATGTATAAATACAGTAACATATATAAATTTCTATTTATATTTATATTTTTTCTTTTATGTATTTATCTATGTAGACATTGACATATATAAGATATCACAAAAGTAATATGTAAAATCTTTTGTAACAATATAATACAAGTATTAATAAGAATTTAATTTTTCATAATTAAATAGTTGGTCATAATGTAGATGTTTAGTATTACATTTTTGTGTGTATATACCATTTTTGAATTAGATTATTAAATTCACATAAAAATCGAAAAGAATTTATAAATAATTTGTGTAAAATTAGAGATTAGTGAAGAAAGATCTAAAAAAACAAAAAAAAGGAGAAGTTTATTGTGTTTGTTTTGGTTTGTTTTTTTCAAATTTTTGTTTTGAATTTTTTAGTTTCCATGTTTTTTTGTCTTTGACATTGGTTATTTTATTTTATTTTTAACAAACCTTTTATTTACTTTTTAAATTCACTTAATTTAATACTTTTAAATTTAGATTCACTTAATCAAAATACACATAGAAAATAATTTGGTATGTGTTCTTTTTGAAAAAAAATAATATTAATATTAAATAATAATAATACTAATAACAAAAAAAATATATAATAATAAAAAATAGTACATGTTTGAGTTTATAAATTTTTGTACTATTATTTTACTTTTTAATTCTATTTATATTATTAGATATTAAATTTTCATGTAAAAGTATAATTTAAATATAAAATATGAACAAATTTTAGTATCTTTAATCACCAAAATTGAGAAAATATAAAAAATCAAAAATTAAAAAACAGATTTAAAAAAATAAAACCAACAAAAGTGGCTTTTGTTTAGAATTTTGATATCATACTTTGGTTATTAAAGTATCATGTAAAATATTACAGCTCATAAAATATAATTTAAACAAAAAGAAAGTGTATGAAGATAACCTGCAAAATTTTGAAATGTTGCACAAATCTCTATTTTAAAAACGCATGCATTTTCTTCTGTTTAGATTCAAGCGAATGCATAAAATTTTAAGATTCAATCAAAACTATTTATAGTGATTTGATCCATAGTGGACCATTGTAAATATTATATATATTAGTATAAAAACAGATACATAAAATAATAAAGAGTAGTTTTTTGTTCTTCAAGCATCATCAATATACAATATAGGGCGACAGGTTTATTTTATTTTATTTTATAAGAAGGAAAACGGTTTATTTATATTTATATATGACTCTTGGAAACAAATATATCGTTCTTAAATGCTTAACTCAAAAAATAAAGGAATAGTTAATTTATTAGGGCTCTTCATGACTTTTAAAAAACTATAATAAATTTAAGAAAATAAAATTAAAAATTTTTTAAAAATAAAATATCATGAGAGACTCTTCACACTCTTATAATAATAATAGATATATTAAGGCCTCGTTTGGCAAATAATTATTTTAGTCAAAAAGTCAAAAAATTATTTAAAAAGTCAAAAAACCAACAACTTATGCCAAAAAGTCAAAGATTTCGTTTTCTCTTTACTTTTTGCACATCTTTTTGTAAAAAATCAAAAAATCTTTCTAAGCATATTAATTTTTTTATATTATATTTTAATTAAAAAATAAAAAATTACTAAAAAAAAGCCTCTTCCAACCGAGCTAAGTTCAAACACTACATAGATTTGTGTTAGCACCGCCGCCCCATAATTTTCACTGCATCCAAAAGCTAAAAGCCAAGCAACTCTACATGGGACTTCCAAACCAAATGATCCTCTACTCATCCGTCCTCCTTAGTCAGCAACAATGGTGCATGATACTTCAAATTCGGTCGAAATTGCCACTAGTTTTGATTTTTGATGAAACTGGTTTTCACTGGACAAGTCCAATCATCACACACACACACACATATAGTGGAGACGTGTGAAATTGAGATAATTTCTATTCATTAAGCCAACCCCTATATATAACCTTAGGTATGTCGCTGCTATTGCCCATAAGCACTTCACATTTCACAAAAGAGAGCAAGAGAGAGAGAGAGAGAGCAATATGTCAATGGAGGTGTATAAAAGAGCAAAGCCATACTTGGCAATGATTTTGTTGCAGTTTGGGTATGCGGGTTTAGGTATTATAGCCAAGTTTGGTCTAAACCAAGGGATGAGCCTTTACACCTTCGCTGTCTA
>NW_021024525.1:75036-91598 GCF_004153795.1 Camellia sinensis | reverse complement strand
TTAAAAAAAAAACAAAACAAAAAAAAAAAAAAAAAAAAAGTCAAAAACTGTTTTTGAAAACTAAAAATCAAACTTTAAAATTCAATTTACTACAAAATTAAGAGGCGTTTAATGATAGAATTTTTCTTTTTTTGGTGAACATTTTATAGAATTGTTTGAGCCTAGGTCCTACTCAACATATTTTATTCCAATAAGTACTGTTACTTTATTTTTTTATCAGAAATACCCCACACATATAAATAAATAAATAACTAATATACATATACATAATTTTTTTAAAAAAAAAAAAAAAACTGAAACAAAAATTGTTAGGTGCTCTTGTGCATCTCATGGTAATGCTATCATCGACTGCTCACCAACACCATGCCTTATCAATGCCCCAATATAAAATTGTGACCCCTTCTTTCCCCCAATCACAACTCTCTTGTGGCACTACTGACTATGTTAGGGGTGAGCATGGTTCGGATTGGATCGGATTAGGGTAAAATCAGAACTAATCTGTTGTCTACGGTTTCTGAAAAATTGGAATCAATCTAATCCGTTTAAATCGTGGAACCAATCCGAACCAATCCATTTCAACACGGATTGGATCGGTTTAGAACCACGGATTCACATAATTAAATAACAAAAATATATATATATATATATATAATACTTTAATTTTATAAAAATATAAACATAGCGCTATATTAGTTCTACAATAGCAACATGTTTTTTTATAATAGCGACATAATGTTCTAGAATTTAAACAATCATAAAAAAACTAGTTTCATCATAAGTATTTAGATCATTACAAATTAAAACTAAAAACTAAAAAACAAAAGTAATAAAAGAAGATATTATACGAGGTTTAGGTTTGAGTTTAGATTTTATATAGAATAAGAGAAGATACTATGGGGGAGGATGTATAATAAAAATATAGACTATTTGTATACGGTCCGGATCGGTTCCAATCCGGAACCGTGAGGTTCAATCCGGAACCAATCCGTGGACTACGGATTTTTAATTCTTCAATCCGGAACCGAACCACGGATTCGAAAAACCAATCCAAACCTATCGGATTGGACTGGACTGGATCGGATTACGGATTTTACGGATTTCTTGCTCAGCCCTAGGTTGTGTGAAGGTGGGAATAATGGTGATGGTGTTGTGAAATTAATAAAAATTTAATTGAAAAAAACATTTTTTGTTTTTTAAAAGTAACAAACAACAAACTTCGTGGGGGACTAAAGGAAGAAGATGGAGGATGAATTGGGTGTGGTAAGGTATAGATATCTTAAAATGAATGGTTCAGATTTGTTAAAGGTATAATTAGATTTTGGATAAATTAAAATGAATGGTTCAAATTTGCTAAGAGAAAGATGGTTTAATGTCTAAAATATCCGTGGCTAAGAGATCAACAAATAATTCCTTATTTATATCCTAATGCAATTTAATATGGGTCTTATAACACTTTCTTAAAACAGGTTTTTTCACATTTTATTTTTTCAAACAGGCTCTTATAACATTGCAATCAAGTTCTTGTAACATGTATGGGAGAGAGAGTGAGAGAGAGATGGTTGTAATTTTTTTTTAATCTTTCACGTTCTTCCACATTTTTTTTTTCAATTACTAAAATTTATTTGATTGTCTCAAAATTATATATTTGATTATTATAAAACAAACTTTTTAATTAATTAATTAATGTGTATTTGATTTTGTTGTTGAAGCAAATAAAATAAAATAAGATTGAATGTATATTTAGCTTTTGTTGTGAACCTTAAAAAAAAATAAAAATAAAAATAAAATAAAAAAATAAGTTGTTAACATTAAATATATTAAAAAAGAAAGCAAAAAGATTAAAGGTATATTTAGCTAAAACCTTTAAAAAAAAAATTTGTTAACATTAAATATATTTAAAAAGAAAGTAAAAAGATTGAAGGTATATTTAGCTTTTGTTGTGAACCTTAAAAAAAAAAAAAGTTGTTGACATTAAATGTATTAAAAAAGAAAGAAAAAAGATAGAAGGTTGTTAACATTAAATATGTTAAAAAAAAAGATTGAAGGTATATTTAACTTTTGTTGTGAACCTTAAAAAAAAAATTTGTTAACATTAAATATATTAAAAAAGAAAGGAAAAAGATTGAAGGTATATTTAGTTTTTGTTGTGAACCTTAAAAAAAAAAAAAAAAGTGATTGTTAACATTAAATATAAAAAATAAAAATAGAGATTAAAGTGGATGGGGAAAAATCCATACCCATTAAGAAATGGGGAGGGTGGTACCCATAGAAAATGAAAAATGGAAAAAATTTATTATAAGGGAATGGACATGGAGAATTAATATCCACCCCATTGCCCTCATTGCCATCCCTATCCATTTCTCGACCTGGGTATGAGATTTCAGTATCTTTAAATAAAAACTTTAAGAGACTGGTCTTGCGTTCAATTATATGAAACCAATTACTTAAAATTATGTTCCAGAAGGGTAGACTTTGCTTTTCAAGAAAAATAATAGGGAAAAAAATTCAGTTTTAATTTAAACTAATGAAAAATTTTAAGATAAATTACCAATATACCACCTAAAATTTACTTAAAATACAAATTACTCTTAAAATTTACTTAAAATACAAATTGCTCCTATAATTTAAAAAATTACAGATACCTCCTTATTAAAAAAAAAATTTAACAAAATTAATTGAAAAAATAAAATTTCTAACTTTTCACTTACATAATAATAAAATAATCTAAATTATTAATTAATTTTTTTTTAATATTATTAAAAAATTATTAATTAACTTAATAATTTATTAATAAAAAGACATTTATTATGAAATTAAAAACTTTAAAGACATAATGTAATTTTTTAAATCACAAAAATAATTTATAATTTAAATAAATCTCAAAAAATATATTTATAATTTAGTTAAAAATATATTTATAATTTACCTAAAAAATTATAATATTAGAAACAAATTACTCTTAAATCTAAATTGAAAAATAATGGTCCATCCAATTTGGTCCATCCAATTTTAGAATTCAAACCAAATAGCCCTATCTATCTTGTATGCATTGTATTTTCTTGATTTGGAGTGCAATTTTATTTAAATTTTTTCCTAATGTTGACCATGTGTAGATAAAGTAGATTTCTACATTTATATATATATGTATATATTTGTGAGTGAATAATGTTACCCCATTTATAGTGTTATTAATACATTATTTGTTTTTTTTTATGATATTCGTCCCTATTATAACATTGATATTGGTTAACATCTAAATAATCCAAACTACTAACACACTACAATATTCCCAATAATCATAAAACAAACATCACGATGACAATGCACCAACTAAAACCTCAATGTTACATCACACAATCATTGTCTGACAACAAAAATGTCAAATGACATCTACACATACAAAACCCACAATAAAATAATAACCACACCACCAAAATCTTAATATACTCCAAACCTACATTACCATTCACATATAACAACAATACAATGCAAATCTATAACATTATCGACTAGACATTACATATAAAAATAAATAAAGATATTGTCAACACAATCAAAATATTGATATTTATCACAAAAAAAAATATATATATATATATATCAAAACATACACCTAACACTATTGCCCACTAGCACAACCCCCAGGACGACGCAATAAACGTACACAAGCCAATTATACGTCAATAACATCAACTCAACAACAAAATGATGACGGTCTCAATCCCAATCATTGTTTTGATAGAATTGGAGATTTATATTTAACATCGTCAAAACCAAATAAACAACAGAGAAAAAAATTTACACCCATTAATATTTGAGAACCACAATATTTCAGTCTTCGTGTCTTCCATTTTGATCGAGATAGAAGTAAAATAGAAAATGAC
Organism: Camellia sinensis; assembly: GCF_004153795.1. Taxonomy (NCBI): domain Eukaryota; kingdom Viridiplantae; phylum Streptophyta; class Magnoliopsida; order Ericales; family Theaceae; genus Camellia; species Camellia sinensis. The sequence continues at coordinate 87,714 of NW_021024525.1, read as the reverse complement.
TATAGTAAATTTTTGAACACAAACATAATTTTCACTTGATCAAATCTCTAATTTAACCATATCATTTAAGACATCTCAACCTAACACCTTGCACAAAAACCTAATTACCACTCAAATGCATAAAATAAAATGCAAGACTATGAGATGATTGATGCATTTCCTTAATTTTAACTACTAATATTTATAAATTTCACCACTTTATTTATAATTAATTTTAAAAATGTATACTTAATGAAATTTTCACTATGACACAAGGCATATAATTTGATCAAATTTTTAACCGAGACAAATGTTCAATTTTTAAATAACTTCCTGTCTAATTTTTATAACTTTAAAAAAAAAATTGATATAAGCCAAGTTTAAAAAGACTAAATAAGTGCACTTTTTAACTTTTTATAAAATATTAGTTGAATTTGAGTTAAGTTTGAAGTAATTTGTTAGAAAAGTAATGTGACTTAGATAAGATGATATGACTTAAATAAGATAGTGACTTTTTAACTTTTTAAATTTTTTAAAAATGCCAAACTTGGCCTTATTCTCATTTTTAGTTGTATAATAAATTTAAAAAAAAAAAAACATAAAAGTAGAAAAAAAAATTAACTCAAAAAACAAAGAATCTTCTAATCTTACTACAAAATTAAGGAAACATTTTCAAACAAACAATACTTTCTTTATTTCCTTTTCTGATTTCTGTACTTAACGCCACTTACAAATTTGTGTTAAATTGAAAATTCAGTAGATAATGAATTTAGCATATTCGAATCCCAATTTTAGCCTAGCTCTTTATGTTATAAAGTAAATTTTTAGGTTTTTACAGTGTTCATAAAACATAAGAACTTCAGATTTTTAGCACAAACAAAATGGAGATTATTAGAGAACAAGTAAACATCCAAATGTAGTGCTCTTATTTGGCTCCAATCTCGTGGATATTCAAGAGAAGAAGTTGATGAAAACACATAATTTATGAGTTTTTTCAGTCCCTATACACCCACATTTTGTAGAATTTATTTACAAGGGCAAGGGAATAGTTAAAACTCAAATATAGAAAATAGTTCTTCAACAACATTTGTTCAATACAACTAAAAAAACAGTCAAATCTTTGCCTCACCCATTTTCCCATTCAAACCAGTGTTGTAATTTCAAAATTCAATAAAAACACAAATAAAATACTAAAAAAAAGGGAGAATGAGCCTCAGTGAAATCCAGTAAAGTCATATGAAATGTAGCTTCACCAAGTAGGTTCTCCCTGTCAAGACAGGGGCTTGGCTCCACTACACCTCAAACAAGTGGATTATATCATCACTGGCAGTCAAACAAAATGTGAAGGCTCAGAGTATGTAACAGCTTATCAATCAAGAATTTTCAGAAGCAGAACTGGCATTTTATAGCTGTAGAATAATCTTCACTGCCAATAACGAAATCGCAAACCAAAAAATAAATCCAAAAACAATATAAACATAACTCACAAATTGAAGTCAGCTCATATCAAGAAATTCAACCATCGTTTCCGTTTATGCTTCATTGATTACTCTCAGAAGCGCGGATAAAATATAATCATCGCCGATAATATACTATAAAAAAATACAAAATTTTCTTGCAGCTAATTTTCTCGAGAAAATTGAGTACTATATATAGCGGATGTTTTTAGAGGCAAAACGATAATAAAGAGTTGAACCCCCACGTTAACACCGCCGAGATCGATCTATGCCCCCATGACTAGACCTTTTTTCATAATTTAGATCTGAAAAAAAGCTAAAGGTGTGGCGGGGCAAATAAAAAGAAAATTAAATTCTATAAAAATTAATGGATGTAGCCGCCAAAATGACACAAATTGAGCCACGGAAGAGAAAGGTACAAAGGCTAAACTGCAACACTGGAACGGCGAGCATTCTAGCACGAGCTTTGGGGCGTTCATCGTCATTGAAATTGATTCAGAGACGCCCGGGAGAGATCGTGCAAATCAGAGAGAAAATAACAAGAAACAAACAAGTCTATACAGATAAAAGTATCTATCAACAAAAACAAAATACATGAGAGAGAGAGAGAGAGAGAGAGAGAGATGTAGGTCCCCAAAGGCTTAAATGTCGAAGAAAGGAAGCCCCTTCCCACAATCACCAGAAAATGCTTCGATGATCAAAGACTCTCTGTTCTTGTTAGGGTTTGCAGGATCAGTCCTCTGATTCTTTATAATAGTGTAGAAAGAAAGAAACAATAAAGCTAAAAAAGAAGAAGAAGAAAAAAAAGCATTCCAAAGAAATTATGGACTGTGTTCACATGGTTTTGCTTATAAACTGTGTTCTTGAATTCCCTCACTTCTTCCCATATATGCCCTTTTAAAAGAGAAAGCAGATTACTACTTACTTTAGGAATTCAGATTACTACTTACTTTAGGAATTCAAATTTTAAACAGAAGCAAGAAACAAATTAGTTATCAATAACCCTCAATTAATTGGCACTTGAACTTCACTTTCAAATATGGCAGCAAGATAACAAAAAACACCCACAATGATAATCTAAATCAAATCACACAATGAATTCCAATAAAATTGCATAATACATATTCAAATGTTACACTTGTACAAAAAATCAAATAGCCATTTTGGTGTGAATTTTTAATGTATTAACACTAAATCCATCAATCCACATATAGAATAGACGCAATACACAAATTAACTGCCATCAATCTAAAATGTAAAATTAAATATAGCTATAGGACAGCAGCAATCATTTTATGGTCCTAATTCAAATCATATTAAATAATGAATAATGAATTTACCTTTATAACTATAACTCATGCCTCAATTTGGAAGTGCTGACATTGGTAAATAAAAAATTACAAACTTCAATCAATGTGAATTTTTCCAAAGAAAATGAGCATATCCAACCAACATCCAACCAACAGTGGTTGAGTATTTAGCATGAATAAGGAAGAAGATTAAAAAAGCAAAATTACTTTAGGAACATGACATATTTCAAAAAATTACTTAAGAACATAAAGTCTAGATAGAAGTATTTAGGAACATGACATATTTCAAAAAATTACTTAAGAACATAAAGTCTAGAAAAAAAAAAAAACAATCAGTGTGTTTGGTTTCAGTTTTCTGAATTCATTTTTTTTGAAAATTGAGTTTTTTTATTTTTTGTATTTTTTATTTTTAGTGAATATTTTTAAAATTTTAAGTAATTTTTTTTACTTTTTTAAATTCACCTTACTTAGATGTATATGAATAGTAAAAAAATTGTGAATTTTTTTTTTAAAAATTAATAAATACACAAAAAATATAAAAAAATATACTAAATTTTCGTATTTTTTGGTAGTTAGTGTATTTTTTAAATATTTTTTTCACAAATATTATACTTTTTAAGTGTATTTATATTAAGTGTGTCTAAAAATTAAAAAATTTGTTTAAAATATTAAAAAAATTCATTCAAAACATTAAAATATGAAAAATAAAAAAATAAAATTTTTAAAAAATTGAAAACAAACCCGCTGAATTATGCTTTTTTAAATTTTCTTGCTTTTACAAAAAGTTTAGAGCAAATTCTATTTGCACACCTTTAATACTGTTAGTACACAATATCAATCTATTTTTTTATTACAATTTATTCCACAATCAAATTGTTTTTTATGACAAATTTCTAAACAATAATCTCTCACTATAGACCACCACTAGGGGTGTGCGCGGTGCGGGTCGGTGCGGTTTGAGAGAAAAATAAAAACCGTATGGGTGGCGGATTGATAAAAGTGTCACTAGAATTTGCCATTTTCCTTATCAAAAACCGGCGGTTCGGTTGGCAAATAATGGCAGATTTGCTTTGGCGGTTCGGGCGGATTGGCGGTTTATAAAAAATATAATTCAAATTACAAAACTTAAATCAAAGAGTAAAAAAAATATGAGAGATACCGTGATGTTAAGCATCTTGCGAAACTTTCTTCTGATGCAACAAGTATAGCAACAACATGATAATATCAACGACTATACCATCAGTTCATTACAAGTATTTGTGGCAGCTACAATGATCAAATACAATACATAAAATTAATATCATTCAGGGTTTACAATATATTGAAAATGCTTACTGTTGAAAAGTATTTAGATTGAAAAGTAAGCTGATGCAAGTTTGCAACATGGCCAGAAAAAAAAATATATTGAAAAGTGAATTGGAATCCAACTTTATTTTGGATTACTGACATCTTGAATTCCCCTCGAGCAGTAATGTAATACTATATTCTAAGGTATAGAACAACAAGCAAACTTAAGTAAAAAAGAATTTTTAGAATCTTATAAAATATGATTTAATAGCGGTGCGAGTCGGTGCGATTTAGAAGAAAAATAGAAACCGGCGGATTGATAAAAGTGTCACTAGAATTTGCCATTTTTCTTACCAAAAATCGGCGGTTCGATTGGCAAATAATAACGAATTTGCCTTGGTGGTGCGGTTCGATGCGATTTTGGCGGTTTTCGGCGGTATTATGCACACCCTTAACCACCACCACTACCAATCATTCCATCAACCTCCATCACCTCTGACTGCTCGCTACCACTACCATGACCCCCTCTCTAGCTATCGTCCCAACTCGCCGACCACCGCTATCACCAGTAATCCCCACCGTCATCACTAGTAGAGAAAGATATTTGGAAAACCAGATCTAAGGTTTAAAGAATAGAAAAAGAAGAAAGATGAGAAAAAAAACTGGCTATGGTAGCTGTAGAGGTTAAGATAGGGTAAAGAAAGTAAGTCAAAGGGTGTCAGAGTAAGAAAGAGCATCGTGATCGTGATCGAGATCGCAATGGAAAGTAGTGCGATCCTGATGGTAACGAATTTCATAAATGAGAGAAAAGGCCTGGAGGAGGTCATTGTAGATGGAGAAGAGTTAAAGAGGGGCAACAATGGTGGATAGCAGTAGTGATAGTGGTGTTTAGCGATGTTAGAGTTAAGGTAACAATGGTTGGGGAGGTATTGACAGCGAATGCAGTAGTTGATAGGGGTAACAAGAGGGGAGGGGGCAATGAGCAGAGGTAATGGGTTGGGAAAAAATATGGCAGTCGACGATGGCGGAGTTAGAATTTATTGCTAGTGAGGTTAATCAATAGTCAATACATTACACGAGTATTAACTTACTCAAAAAAATTAAAAATGTAAAAAGATAGAAATATCCCATTTTATTTTTATTTTGAACTAAGGGCTAGTTTAGCATGTTATAAAAAAGGTAAAAAATTAAAAAGTTACTAAAAAAGTAAAATAGTTATCACTATTCACAAATTAAAAATATAAAAAAAAATAATTTACACAAAAAAAATACAATCCAACTTTACACAGATAATGGTACTGAAATGATGGGGAAAATTACATACATACACTTTGATGGTACAAATTATAAATTAGATATATACATATATATATTCATTAAGTTGGAGGGTACTGTTGAGGCCGTGAGGGCTCACCACGGGTTCCATTTTGATAATCCGAACCTTTCAATGTGTAGAAATCGTCGAGCACTATATGTCTATAAAAAATCACGTTGATCAGATATGGATAACTATGTGATCAAATCAGATTTTTGTCATCCGTTTATTTTTCACCGTCCATTGTTTTCATACAAAATTGTTTTGATCACATAGTTATTGATATCCGATCAATGTGATTTTTTATAGGCATATAGTACTTGACGAATTCTATACATTTATCGGTTCAAATTATTGAAATGGGACCCATGGTGGGCCCCCACGGGCCCAATAGTACCTGTGAAGCCTCATGCTATATATATATATATATATATATGTTATGAAGTTATCACCATTTGCAAGGCAATCCATATTGACCTTCAATCAGCATTGTCACTCAGTCCAGGACATAGGGGTAATAATATAATTTTATTATTTTATACAATATTTTAATACACATTTTTTCGTAAAAAGACAAAAAATTATCCCAAACACACATATTTTTTCTGTCTATTTTTCTCACCAAAAAATCAAAAAGTGCACTTAGTTAGAACAACCCAAACAACCCTTAAGTTTTGAATATGAATTATATATTAAAAAAATACTTTTTATGTTAAAAGTTGGCATTCTCTTACAATAATATATAATTTAGTGGGGTTATTTTGATGAAATTTTAAAATATAAATTATGGACTAATTACATTAACGGTCCCTATAATTTGAGTCTTGCATTACTTTGATCCCTGACTTTTCAATTGTGACATATTTGACCATAAATTTTGAGTCTTGTTCCAAATAAAGATAATTGAAGATATCATTACTCAATTTCAAGGGCAAAATCGTGAATTTGATAAAATATAAACTAATTTTATAAAAATAAATGTCAAAAAAATATTTTTGAATTTTTAAAAATTATTTATACCTACTAATGATAAAATTATGTTAAATTGATATTTTTTTAGACATTTATTTATTTATTTTTATCACCAAATTAATTTTTATTATGTGTTTGGATTATTATCATGTAATAGGTGGTTATTTTTATTTTCATTAAATTAGTTTCTATTTTTTGAAAAGTCAAATATGGCGACAACTTTGATATCATTATTAAACCAATCCATTAAATCAAAAAAACTAAAACTAAAAACATTCCATACATATCGATTACACACTAAAAGTCTAACAATCACCCATTACATGATTATCATCCAAACATATAATAAAAATTCATTTAGTAAAATAAATAAATAAAAGATTTATCAATTTTACATAATTTTATCTTTGGTGGGTAGAAATTATTTTTAAAAATTTAAAAATATTTTTTGACATTTATTTTTGTCAAATTAATTTATATTTTATCAAATTGACTACTTTGTCCTTGAAATTGGGCAATGGTATCTTCAATTGTCCTTATTTAGAACAAGATTCAAAATTTAAGGTCAAATGTGTCACAATTGAAAAATCAAAGATCAAAGTGACATGAATTTCAAACTATAGAGACTGTTAGTGTAATTCACTCATAAATTATTTTTTAAAATTTATCTCATGAAATTACAAGTGTTAATTAAAATATTGAATTAACATCAATTATGTCTAACATTTCAGTGGGTTGGATTGAACCCATTGATTACAATGTAGCTAATGGCGATCGGCAGTGGCAGTTATTAGGCTTAGATAGAGAAAAGAGCAATTTGGTATTATTTATAAAATAGTTGTGTCGGTTGAGGAAAATTTTATTTTTACACACTTATTTATCTTTATGTACATCATTTATGAGTGGCACATATTTGTTAGGGAGACTTATTTATAAGTCCTTTTTTCAGACACCTATGATAGATTAAGTCCTGTGTAATTTCTTATAGAGTCTCAAGTCCTATTTAGATAGGAATGTATTTCACAAAATCCTACATAAACGTAACGTGACGTGATACTTACATAAACGTAACGTGACTTGATACTTACATAAACGTAACGTGACGTGACACTTATATAAACGTAACGTAACGTGACACCTACATAAACGTAACGTGACGTGTCACGTTACATTTCGCAAACTTAATGAGTTTTTATTTTTTTAAATTGAATGTGAAAATGTTGCTGGTTTATGTTGGTGTCACATTACGTTTCATATAAATATGATCTATGGTAACATTCAATTTCCTATAGGAAATTGAATGTTACCATAGATCATAGGTGTCACGTTACGTTTATGTAGGTGTCACGTTACGTTACGTTTATGTAGATATGATCTATGGCAACATTCAATTTCCTATATATAGGAAATTGAATGTTGCCATAGATCATAAGTGTCACGTTACGTTTATGTAGATATGATCTATGGTAATATGCAATTTCCTACACAAGAAATTGCATGTTACCATAGATCATAGGTGTCACGTTACGTTTGTGTAAGTGTCACGTTACGTATAGGTAGGAAATTGAATGTTACCATAGATCATAAATGTCACGTTACGTTTATGTAGGTGTCACGTTACGTTACGCTTATGTAGATATGATCTATGGTAACATGCAATTTCCTATGATCTATGGTAACATGCAATTTTCCTATAATGTTACCATAGATCATAGGTGTCACGTTACGTTTATGTAGGTGTCACGTTACGTATAGGTGTCATGTTACGTTACGTTTATATAGATATGATCTATGGTAACATTCAATTTCCTATATATGGTTTTACTATTATTTATGATATTAACAACTAATATTGAGGGTAAATGTGTCAATAAGCTTCCTGCAGGACTTATGAGAACATAAGTGTTTTATTAGGACCATATGTAGCATAAGTCTCCTGTGGGGACATAATTTTTTGAATAACGACACTTAGCCGAGGTGTCACCGGAGTGCCAGCCGAGGTGCCACGTGTCATGGTCATGATGCCGAGGTAATCTCGGCTAGGCTGAGGTTATCTGCAACAATACCGGAATACGAGATAAGCGGATAAGGGACAAGGGTCCTAGAATGGGAGAAGACTACAGTTTGGGAAAAGATGAGACTCTTAAAGAGTTTATCCTAATTCTACTGGGAGTCCAAGATTAGCAATAATCCTAAGTCCATCGGAGCTAGGCTTCTATTGGGACTAGGATTATGTTGGTTATAAAAGAGAGGCACCCTCATAGGTCTAAGGTATGTCTTTATGCTTTTTGTATTCTGAATAGTGAGTTAAGCACTATTGGTTATCTTTTAGAGATATTGAGTACTGACTTGATCGTCGGAGTGCCCCCAGGTGGACGAGCCACCGCCGAAAACTCTTCTTTCTGTTGCAGGTCGTTCGGGCTTAATCTATTCTACCGGTGCTCTCCAGCTGGGTACCTATTTGGCAGTGTGGTCAGAAAATCACACCCACAATTTGGCGCCGTCTGTGGGAACGAAAGGAGAATAGATGGCCAACAACAGACTGAAAGAGAAGGTTGGGGACGACACCCCTACTGAGAGTGGGAAACATATTGACCTTGGCGTCGAAGAAGACAACTACAACGAAGAAACTCATGATAAGAATCACGGAGAAGAGGACGTCGGCCAGGAGGGCGACGTGCCGAAGAAATCAGACCGAAGCAAGTATTATAACGAGGACAACCTCCAGCCACCGTTCCCGTCACAAGATACGCCGATTCCAGCAGCCAAGAATGATGCCTAAGCAGGGGGGCAGAAGACAACTCCTACGACTCCTCAGCACGATAGGACCAAGGAACATTCTCACCGGCCTTCAAGGGAGGTTGGACGAGGGGAATCAAGAAGGGGAGATTCACAGAGGACACATCGCACCAAAGAAGCTGACTCCAAAGAACATCGGTATATTCAGGGGAAGGACCTCTGTTTCGACGCGACCAATGGAGGGAGGTCCAAAAGGACTCGCAATGACACAGGAAGTAGTGCACCAAAGAGGCTGAAATTCGGAGATAGTCGAGCTCCTGGACGAACCAAGGAGGATCTGAGGGATTACCTTCAGAGAAAGTGACAAGATGCCGAGGTGACCTCACCTGTCAAGCCGAGATAACACTGGATATGAGAAGACAAGAGCTCAGCCCAAGTAAGCCGATCCTGAATTCCAGATCTCGGATCTGAGATCCCAGAAGACAAGATCTCGGCCTAAGATGATTAAGTCTAAGAAGAGAAGAGCTTGCCGAGATTATGTTTAACACTTGCTAAAATTTAGAAAAATTTACAAGTTGAAGTTAAACCGAAATCACTGTTTAACACTTGTTGAAATTTGTGGACAATTTACAAGTTGAAGTTAAACCGAAATCACTGTTTAACACTTATTGAAATTTGTAGACAATTTACAAGTTGAAGTTAAACCGAAATCACTGTTTAACACTTGTTGAAATTTGTGGACAATTTACAAGTTGAAATTAAACCGAGATCATTATTTAAACAATGATTGAAACTTGTGAAAAGTTTACAAGTTGAAGTTAAACCAGGGTCATGATTAAAGGAAGGAATGATATAAGTTCCATCACCTCAGGATGCCGAGGTAATAGAACCTAGGGGCAGTTGTGGGGACATAATTTTTTGAATAACAACACGTGGCCGAGGTGTCACTGGAGTGCCAGCCGAGGTGCCACGTGTCATGGTCATGACGCCGAGGTAATCTTGACTAGGTCGAGGTTATCTGTGAGAATACCGGAATCCGAGATAAGCGGATAAGGGACAAGAGTCCTAGAATGAGAGAAGACTACAGTTTGGGAAAAGATGAGACTCTTAGAGATTTTATCCTAATTCTACTGGGAGTCCAAGATTAGCAGTAATCCTAAGTCCATTGGAGCTAGGCTTCTATTGGGAATAGGATTATGTTGGCTATAAAAGAGAGGCACCCTCATGGGTCTAAGGTATGTCTTTTATGCTTTTGATATTCTGTCTGGTGAGTTAAGCACTATTGGTTATCTTTGAGATATATTGAGTACTGACTTGATCGTCGAAGTGCCCCCGGGTGGACGAGCCATCGCCGGAAACTCCTCTTTCTGTTGCAGGTCGTTCGGGCTTAATCTATTCTGTCGGTGCTCTCCAGCTGGGTGCCTGTTTGGAAGTGTGGTCAGAAAATCACACCCACATCTCCCTAATAGGACTTATAAATAATTTTTCCTATTTGTTAATTTAATTATTAGTTATTATTCTCATTTCACCCACAAAATATTTCAATTATACCCTCATATCGTTATACACACACCACCTCAACGCTCCTTCACACACTTGTTCAAAATTGTAGACTGATTCCAAACACAATGGAGATTACAGTGAGGACCCCCTCCATTGACAAACTCCATTAAAAAAGAATTATTATTCTTATTTATGCCCGCATATAAATGTATATAGGTAGATAAATAGATACACAATGTTGGGAACGGTGATTGATATGGTCATCTGTGTATGAAGCTGTTTGAGTTTATTTACATTATCCAAAGGTTCAGGGTTGTTTGGATATGTCCCCTGATAGTTGAGTGGCTTTATTTATTTATTTTTATTTTTTGCATAAAAACTTTATTTATTTATTTATTTATTTATTTATGTCGGTGATAATTACAAATAAAACACTAAAAAAAAATAAAAAAAATTACAATAACTATTGTAAGGGCTGAGGTGCGGAAAATTCGCTCTCTTTAAGGAGATTCAAGCCTTCTGCGGTGAGGCAAAGCCTCACACTAATGTAAAAAAAAATCATGACTTGTCCCCCTCAGGATACAACAGACCGACTAACTCGTATGGTTCACCAATATTGCACAATTGGTTGAACCCAATACTTTATCACATACACTTTTTATTTCTTTGCCTGATAATCTCTCAATAAGAAATTTGAGCTACCAATAAGAGAGGTGAAAGGCTTAATTTATAGGAGAGGTAATTTGGTGGGAAAATTTTCTTGGTGGCCAAGTTTTCTTGAAGACTTGGTGGATAAGAATGAAGACTTGACTTGGAGACTTGGTGGGCAAGTTTTCTTGGAGGAAAAGAAGGATTAACTAGGAGAACAAGTTATTTGGACCAATCACACAATATAATCTATAACACATTATAATATTAAAATATTTGCTAACATTCCCGCACCTATTTTAATATTATATGTAGCAAAATCTGAGATTATTAGGCAAAGAAGGATATTATGCATCATGGTAGGTGTGCTCTGAATTGAACCTCCATTAGTGAAATAATAATATCTACTCCAGAGCCAATAGTATGCTCAACATTGAACTATGACTGCTTAAGGGAAATTGTAACAACCCTCATACTGATTACTGATTAATGACTGATTGATTACCGATTACTGCTAAACGGGACTGATAACTGACTGATAATTGAACTGATTAAAGTACTGAACTGACTGACCGAACTTTAAACTGAATTAAATGAATACATCTGTTTGAATTGCATTCTATCTGTTTGACTGTATGATTATCTGTTCATGCTTATATGTTTAGACTGCTAATTGAAGGCCTTATCGGCGGCCGAATCCGGAATTGGTCAGTGTTTTATGATCCTCATAATTAATGTAATTTTATAGTATAATTATCTGAAAACCGATTAGGTATGATTAAATTAGATTAAAATAAGCCAATTAAAGAGTTTGACATAATTACACTTTTGCCATCTAGTGAGGCCTTTGTTTACTCATATTTGAGCCTTGTGTATGCTTTATCAAAACATTTCTTCAGCCATATTTTGAGCACACCACCGAACTAGAGAGAGAGGAAGTGAGAGAGTGGAATTGTTCTAGAGAATTGGCTTGAAAGGCTTGAAGAGATCATAGGAGATTTGCCTAATTGGACTCCTAAACCTTGAATACAAGCTCTAGGTAAGGATTTTATCTTCTCATTCTTGTGTTTGAACTGGTTCCTGTATGGTTCATGTCTAGTTGTAGAGCTAAGTCATGAATTGGTCCATTAATGGTGAATTGAAGCTCAATCTTTGCATGCATGTTAGTATTGTTGGATTTTGAGTTGAGTTCATGGCAAAAGGTTACATGCATGTTCATAATCATGTTTAAGTCCATGATTTCACCATGTTTTGAAAAAGAATTGGCTCCTGAGAGCATCAATTGAAGCTTAAGTGTTGCATGCATGTACATATATTGAAGTTTTGAGGTTGTAGTTCATCATACCTCACATGCATGTCCATCTTTTGGTCATACTCCATGAGTTCATCTTGTTTTTGAAGGAATGAGTCCATTTGAACAAGCTTTGAAGGTTGAATTTGGTTTGAATCCATGCATGTTTGCATGTTC
>NW_021024525.1:41679-67149 GCF_004153795.1 Camellia sinensis | reverse complement strand
ACATCCTCTTCGCCATGCACAATCCTAATCTCCCTGCACCGATTCATCTTCTCTTAAACCCCTTTACGCTTTATGTTATTCACTGGGCTTTAGCTCACTGCTCATATATATATGTAGGTGTACAGGCACCAGACCGCAGCTAGAGGCGTGGGTTAGACTCCAGTTTTGTCAAGCCAGCCTATGTGCCTCACTGCGAGGTTCCGAGCCTACCTGTTAAGGCTTAGGGGTCTTTTACAATTCCCCCTTCTGTACTGTTTTACTGTTCTGTATAGACCGAGTGTTACTGTACTGTTATCAAGGGATTAGGTCCCTGTACTGTGTGATTGTAAATTTTGTATAGACCGTACTGTTTTGTACAGACGGAATGCTTTCTGTACTGTTTATGTATGAATGCATGAAAAATCTTTTTGGCATACAGACTGTCACAGCTCATTGGACATTGTTTAATTACTGTATTGGCTTCCGCCAGGCCCTGTACTCTGTTTTACTGTGTTACTGTTAAGCAGGCCTTCGGTAATCTCGGATTACTGGCCGGTTACGGTGCTAAACCCCTAGGGCCGGGTTTGGGTCGTGACAGAAATAAATAATTATTGCACACACATAATATTTCAGGTGTTTACATAAGCTTTAAGAGCCAGCACATTACAGCCTTGTGCGATCCTAGGATTCATGAGTGTATCTGAGAATTAGACTAAATCTCATAGGTAGCGGCCCCATTACCACACTCACATAGATGAATTCTGTCAAGGGTGCTCTTGTAACTATGACACCCCACTCAATAAGAGCTAGAGAAATTCATTAAGAGTTTTTTTAATAACTCAACTTCTACAACGTTACAGGATAAAAGCACTTACATCATAGGGATGGGTAAAAAGTAGTTTAGTGCATTTCTCACGGCCATCATATGATCGTTTTTCTCATTGAACCCAATTACAGAATCTCTGGTCCTTGGGTTGAGTATCCTCAGACATGGCTCCTGCTATATTCAATGGGCTTTAACCCCATTTCCCTTGATGTATTCTAGACTCTATCTCTTGCTAAGGTCTTAGTTAATGGATCCGCAAGATTATCACCAAATTTAATATAATCCACATTTATGATACCATTAGTCATATAAGATCTCACAGTATTGTGTTTTCTTCTGATAGGTCAGGATTTGCCGTTATAATAACGGTTATTAACTCAACCAATTGTTGTGGTGCTATCACAATGAATCAATATAGGTTGAATCGGTTTTTCCCAACAAGAGATTTCATTTAACAAATCTCTTAACCAATTTGCTTCTTCACTGGCTGTAGTTAAAGCAATAAGTTTAGCCTCCATTGATGAAATAGCAATAATGGTTTGTTTTTTCGATTTCCAACTTATGGCACCACCTCCCAAGGTAAATAAGTAACCAGTGGTTGATAATGAATCACCTGACAAGGTATTCCAATCGGTATCACTGTAACCTTCAAGTACTACATGATACTTATTATAAAACAAGCCATATCTTATGGTACCAGATAAATATTTCATAATCCACTCAATGGCTAGCCAGTGATCACTGTCAGGCTTGCTAGTAAACTTGCTAAGTACTCCAACTGCATAGGAAATGTCAAGTCTAGTACAGTCAGTCGCATAACGCAAGCTACCAATCAGACTAGCATATTTCTTTTGATTAATTACATCCTCATCATTTTCAATAGGAAATAAATGCACATGAGGATCAAAAGGAGTAAGAACATGCTTGCACTTATAAAAATTATATTTTCTCAAAAAATTTTCAACATAATGCGACTGATCAAGAAATATACCATCACAGGTTTTGGTAATTTTCATTCCCAAAGTATAATTAGCCTTACCAAGATCTTTCATATCAAAATGACTACTAAACATATTTTTAGTTTCCACGATGATATGCAAACTAGAGCTAAATATAAGTAAATCATCCACATAAAGGCTAATAATGACATGTAAATTTTCTTCAAATTTTTAGTAGATGCATTTATCAGATTCATTCGTTTTATAGCCATTCTCAATCATACAGGAATCAAATTTCTCATGCCATTGTTTAGGGGTCTGTTTTAAGCCATATAGGGATTTAACTAGTGTCACGACCCAAACCCGCCCCTATGGGTTTAGCACCGTAACCGGCCAGTAATCCGAGACTACCGAAGGCCTGCTTGAAAGAAATACAGTAATACAGAGTACAGGGGCTGGCGGAAGCCAATACAGTAAATAAACAATGTCCAATGAGCTGTGACAGTCTGTACGCAAAAAGGACTTCTCATTCAAACATACACAATCAGACAAAACAGTATATACATATATACAATCATTCAGTACAGTACAGCCTATACGGTCGAACAGAACAGATACAGAGACAGACGGGGAAATTAAAAACACCCCTAAGCCATAACTTGACAGGCTCGGAACCTTGCATTGAGGCACATAGGTTGGCTCGACAAAACTGGAGTTTACTCCGACGCTTCTAGCTGCGGTCTGGTGCCTGTACACCTACATATATATATGAGCAGTGAGCTAAAGCCCAGTGAATAACACAATGCGTAAAGGGGTTAAGAATGAATGTCCTTACAGTAATGAAAACAGTTCATTAAATCAGTATTTCAGTCGTTCAGTCAGTACAGTCATATGTGGTACATCCATTAGCATAACAGTACAGTAAACAGTAGGTCTTAAAGACCGAACAGTACATGATGGCCATCAGTCAGTAACAGTAGTGGTTCCAACGAGGGAACCGACAGAGATCTCTGTAACAGTAACAGTAAACAGTAGGTGCTAAGGATGCCACAATACAGTTCAGAATATAGGACATACATTCATTCAATTAACAGTATCAGTTCAGAACAGTACAGTTCAATTGTTCAGAAGATAATCATTTTGAACATATCTTTACACAGTTGTTACTCACAGAGTTCTGGGCTACAGTAAGCTAGAGCGCGTCCCCAGTCGCCAACCCTACACAGTTACAGATTAACACACACTAAGGTACACGGTTGGGAAAATAATAACTTAATCCCTAATTGCCTCGGCGTGTTTCTACATCTATATCCTCAGTAAGATGTCTTAAACTAGGCCTAAGGATGCCTAGAATGAGATGAGGATGCAAAGATGCTCTTGAAAAAGCATTTCCAGATTTTTCAGAAACAGGGGTCATGCTCGAGCGTATGTTAAACCGCTCGAACAGACATGCAGACAAAGGCTTCCGCTCGAGCGTAGACTTACCCGCTCGAGTGTTCTGCAAAACAGTCAAAAGTGCTGGATAGGCGGAAATCACGCTCGATTGGGCGCTCGACACCCGCTCGAGCATGAGACACAACGTCCCGCTCGAGCGTCAATTATTCCGCTCGAGCGGACTTCAAAATAGAACAAAATGCTGGGAGCACGATTTCTACGCTCAAGCGCCAGTCACCCCGCTCGAGCGTGAGTCCAAATTCTGGAAATTCCAGATTTGAACCTCAAGCTCGAAATCAAGTTTCAAACTATAAATTTCGATCCTCTTGGGCCAATTTTCCAGAAAACACATAAAAACTCATACTTTAACATGATTCAAAGCTCAATTTGTAAAATCAAAGCCCAAGGGTGTTTCAAACATCTCAATTTCAAACCAATTTTCAAGAATATGAAAAACATGCAAACATGCATGAATTTAAACCATTTCAAAGCTTTAAACGCTAGCTCAATCGAGCTAATTCTTACAAAAACAAGACGAAAACATGGTCTACCCTCAAAACATGGACATGCATGGACATGCATGTGATGAATCATGACTATACAACCTCAAAACTCTTCAATGGTAACATGCATGCAGCAATTAAGCTACAATTCAACAAGTAAGAGCCATAACTTGGCTCAAGGCTTCAATTGCTCAAAACCATGCAAGAATCAATTCAAAACAAACACAAGAGGCAATTAATCTACCTTAGGTCTCCAATTCAAGGAAGGGAAGCTCAAATATGCAATTTCTACTTCAATTCCAAGCAATTCACAAGCTAAAGTGAGATGAAATCAACTCTCTCCCTCTCTCTAGTCGGCAAAGGCAAGGAATGAGTTGAGGAATGTTTGTTGTAATGAACCAAGGCTTTAAAAAGGTTCACAAAGTGGCCCACTCACAATGGCAAGGTTGTAATTAAACCCAATTCTTGTAATTTACCATTATTTACTCTAATTTAATCATACCAAATCAGTTTTCAGATAAATATACCATAAAATCACATTAATTCTAAGAATCGCAAATCATCAATCAATTTCGGATTCGGCCGCCGATAAGGCCTTCAATTCGTAATTTAAACACAAAGACACGAACAGATAATTAAATAACCAAACAGATAGAATTACAATTAAACAGATATACTCAGTCAATTCGGTTTCAATTTCAGTCAGTCAGTTCAGTAGTTTATTCAGGTTAATTATCAGTCATAATCAGTTTCAGTTTAACGGTAATCAGTGGTTAATCGGTAGACAGTGACGAGGGTTGTTACAACTAGCTTGCACACTTTGCTTTCTTGACCGAGTTCCACAAAACCTTCAGGTTGATCCATATAGATTTCTTCACCTAGGTCTCCATTTAAAAAGGTTGTTTTAACATCCATTTGATAAATTTTTAGATCATGAATTGCAGCCACTGCAATTAATAATCTAAAGGATGTAACTCTAGTAACTAGAGAAAATGTATCAAAAAAATCAAGATCTGCTTGTTGTTTAAAACCTTTTGCAACAAACCTTACTTTATATTTATCAATAGTTCTATGCAGTTAAAATTTTTTTTCTCAAAACCCATTTACAGCTAATAGTTTTACAACCTGGTGGTAAATCTACTAATACCTAAGTTTTATTGGATAATAATGATTCCATCTTATCATTTACAGCCTTGTTCCAAAAAACAGAGTCAGGAGATGCCAAAGTTTCTTGTAAAGTTAATGGAGTTTTCTCCACATTAAAAACATGATGATCAGGGCCAAAATCTTTTTCTAATCTGGCTCTTTTACTCATTCTAGGTTCAAAAACTACAGTATCTTGGTTTTGTAAAAGAGGAGTAGATGAACCGGTTTCAGATAAAATATTTTCTTGATAATTTTGACTCCCACCATTTTTAGATTTAAAAGTAAATTTTCTTCATAAAAAATTGCATCACCTGATTCAAAAATTATTTTGTTTTCAATATTAAAAAATCTATAGGCTGTACTATTTGTTGCATATCCAAGAAAAGCACAAGTGGCAACTTTCACATGTAATTTAGGTCTTTTAGGGTCCACAAGTCTAACAAAAGCTAGATAACCCCAAACCCTCAAATATCTCAAATTTGGCTTATTCCTTTTCCACAACTCAAAAGGTGTAACTTTGGTTTTTTTATGTGGCACTCTATTCATAACATAACATGCAGTTAAAATTGCTTCTCCCCACAAAGTTGAAGGAGCACCTGCTTCAATTAGCATAGCATTTGTTAAATCAGTTAAAGTTCTATTTTTCCTTTCTGCTACACCATTAGATGTAGGTGAATATGGTGGAATAGTTTCATGGATTATTCCCAAAGACTGAGCAAACGAGTTGAATCCAAAAGATTCATACTCCCGACTTCTATCACTTCTATATCTTTTAACCTTTTTATGGAATTGATTTTCAACTTCAAGAAGGAATTCTTTAAATTTTTCAAAAGCATCACTTTTATTTTTCAACAAGTATACATAAGTGTATTTTGAAAAATCATCAATGAAAGTGATAAAATATCTATTTCCACCACGTGTTAAAATTCCTTTAAATTCACATAAATTAGTATAAATTAATTCTAACAATTCAGTATTTCTCACTACACTTTTACGAGGCCTTTTAGTTATTTTTTCTTGACTGCAAACTTCACATTTTTCAAACTTATTTGTTAGTCTGAGAATTAATCTTAAACTACTCATGACTCTCACATATCGGTTATTAATATGACACAAATGGGCATGCCAAAAATTCATAGAAGACATCATGTAAACAGAAACATGTGTTTTCTTATTTTCAACATTTAATTTAAACATTCCATCACAAGTATACACTTTCTCCACAAATATGTCTTTTTTAGTGATTACATATTGATCATATTCAATAGTCTGCTTGAAACCAGCTTTGTTAAGCAAATAACTCGATGTGACAACCCTCACCTCTGATTAATGCTAAACTGTGACTGAGAATGATAAGTAACTGATTTGACTGAGATTCTGAATTGATTGCAAGAGTATACTGTTTTAAATGCATTTCTATCTGTTAGTCATTAAATGATTTGTTCATGTTTTATCTTTGAATTGCGAATTGAAGGTCCTATCTGCGACCGAATAAAAAATCGAGTGGTGTTTTATGTTAATTAGAATTTATGTGATTGTATGGTAGATTTAATTTGAAATTGATTTGGAATGATTAAATTAGATTAAATAATGTTGAATCACATTAGTTGCTTTAATTACCCTTTTGCCATTAGTGAGCCACTACATACAACATTGTTTTGGAGCCTTTTGATGCATCATTCTTGTTCATCCCTAGAGACAAAACCGAGAGAAAGAGTGAGAGAGAAGAAAACTTAGCTTCAATTGAGAATTGGCTTGGAGACTTAGGAGATATGAAGGTTGATTGCATAATTGAGCTTCTATACCTAAAATTGAAGACCTAAGGTAGGATATTTACCTTTTTGTTTATGAATTCAAGTCATTTCTTGCATGTTTCATGGAGGAATAGGAGCTTAAGGTCAAGAATTAAAGTAAAGTGTTGAATTAAGAGTGGTTCCATGCATGCATGTTCATATTATGACATTTCGAAGTTGTTTTTCATGAAATCTTACATGCAAGTTCATGTTTTGGTTGTAGCCCATTGTGGACGCGCCCGGGTGGGCCTTGCTACCACAGTTCGGACTCAAATGTCACGGTTCTTAATCTGATCTCACAATGTGCAATGTGAGATTGATAAATCACCAAAGAGTCCAAATCCGGCAAATCGTTTTGGAAAACAGATTTTTGTAAAGAAGTGTCAAACATGGACTGCTTTGCCAGATACAGAGTCGCCACGTAAATATTTTATTTTGGGGGAATTTAGGAAACCCTGACTCGTTTGCCTAAGGCCACGTGTCCGTCATCACCAAAGTTGCCTCGGCTCAGGAACTTGGGTACGATTGGGGAAGGTCAGCTATGAGCACCCCCTCTCGCCCGATCCGAAGATCGGCCTCTCCTAACCATGATATCTAGTTTTGAAAACATTATGCGTTCTTATTCCGGTTATTAGCCTAGATTTACTACGTGATGCGCACAGCAAACAAGTATAGACTAAGTCGCCTAAATTGGAACGAAACATGTCATGTTTGTTTATTTGAAAATGGTTTGATGGTGCTACCCGCAAGTAGGCTTAAGACATGAATTTTTCCACCCTCAAGTGGGCTTAAAACTTGCATTCGATGCATTGTTCCAATTTAAGTAACCCAACCTTCACCCACAGGCATTTAGGCAGTTATAACACGTAAGCATATAGCCTCATGGTAAGCATGTTATCATGGCAACACTCACACTCATGCAAGGATGCTAAAACATAAATGATTACCGAGTACTCCAAGCTAAAACAGAAACTAGTTAGTAATCATATGCATGATCCTAGTTCATGTTAAAAATGGCTAACGCAACACATGCAAAGATACAATCTAGACAGGCTCGGCTATCCTAAACATGGCATGTGAAATGCAACAGATAACACGTATTCAATTTGGAATTGAAATACAATGCAGTTAGCATGATGCGCCGAGCCCGGTGCATGCAAGACAAATGTATGAATGCATGCATGCATAACATAAGGAATGCTAATTTAAATATGTCCTAATACTAACCATCGAAAGCTAGTAAATAAAAGGGAAGAAATAAGTGGGTGTTAGAAAACATGCACACACGCACCCACACTTATTACAAATTCGCCTTCGCTTAGAGAGACCAAAAGAATAATACAATTTAATTAACCTACAAGCTAATTAAATATTACAGACAGTTAACTAGTTAAGCAAATTAACTAAGCTAATTAAGAAGTAAAAATTAGCCTCGGGAAGAGGGTCCAATGCATGCATGCTTGGTTTCGCACAGAAATCCGCCACCATGCACAAGTTACCTCCGTTTTCCCTGCTCTGCTCCTCTGAAAATGGCACAATTCCCAAGGAACACTCTCTGGACATTGTGGAACACCACCGGCCAAGGGGAATGGTCACCGGCCATGGCAGGGTGGTCATCGACCATCCACGGAGCCATCGGCCATCCATAAATGGTCGATCGGCACTTGGTGTAGTCGACCGGCCAAAGCTTCCTGCAGAATCTGTTTTGACAGCAGCAGAGGGCAAAACAAGGCATGGCAATGCATTTCAAGCGATGTTTGCACCAACCACACTCCTTATCATATTCATGACTCAAAGGAGCATAGTACTCGATTTCCGGACCACCAATTGCGCATTTCAATGCGTGATGGCCCAAGAAATCAAGTTGTGCATTTTGATTTCAAATGACATGCAAACCAAATAAACACATAAAGCCCAACCTCTATCATACTCAATTCAAGAGGCAAAGCATGCATGCTCTATGCAATGTAACCTAGGCATGGAGGCTAAGTATGCAACATGAACATGAGGGCAAGTATGCAAGTTAGCAAACATACAAAGTGTAATCTTAACCATGCAAGCATGCAAGATGCAACATGGACAACATGTTAAGTACAATTCATGCCAAATGCATTACAACCTAAGCATGCAAAGGTGCAATGTATCAAACATGCAAAATGCAATGTAACAAGCATGGAACAAGGCCAAATATGCAACAACACATAGGGCAAGCATGCAACAACATGCTAGAATGGTCTTAAACTAATTTGGACAGCTCTCAACTAGGCCCAAAACAGTGGCCAAATGCTAAGGAAATGGGGGCCAAGTACACATACAATCATGCATGCAAATGGACCAACACTTAAGCATAAAGGAGGGACTCTTAAGCACACTTAAAAGAGATGAACATGGACACATGGCATGCATACCAAGCTCTGAAATTATGTTAGAAAAGGTGCCAAACCAACTAAACAAATCAAGCAAAACATGCACATAACTTTACACACTTAAGGCCTACAAGCTAGAATGCAAAGAGACTATACAAAACATGTTAAGCATGACCAAAGCAACTGAAAACAGAGCTAAAGCATACTAAAACATGCATAAAAGCTTCACAAAGCTAGGCCTAAATCATGCTAGAACAAGGCTTAAAGCACAAAGCATGTTAAGGCTAAAACATGGCATTACAAGATAAGTATGCAAGGAAAGCATGGCGTGTCTAAACCAAGTAAAAACAGAGGTAAAGCATGGTAAAATACTACCAAATACCTACTGAAACATGACCAACATGGTCTCAAAAATGTTGCTTACACATGAGGCTTAAATGGCACATATTGAAGACAACAAGGAGAGGGGGTGGCCCTCTCCTTCTTGGGACCTTAAACCACCATCCTCACCACTGAAATCCCTCAAGATTTCAGTGGTGAGGAGGCCCAAACATGGTGGTCCCGAAGCTCACCAAAATAGCACAAAAATAGGGCCTAACAAGGCCTAAAAGGGGTCAAACAACCCCAAAGCTAAAAGCAACCTTAAACAACTATTTTAAGCAGGTAAGAACAAGACTTTTATATGTTATACACTAAGCTTAAAACAGCAAGCAAGGTAGGCAAAAAGACTATGCAAAGATGGGGTAACAAGGGCAAGAATCTTACCCTTGAAGACCTTCTTCATAAGGATCACTCCAGCAGCTTTCTTAGTTCCAAACCAGCTTATGAACTTCAAGAACAGCCCCCTAATGGCTCAACAATCAAGGTAAGGTGTAATGGTAGGTGTCCTAGTGCAAAACTAAGGACAAACACACGCTTAGAGCAAAGAGACGGAGATATAGAGATAGAATAGATACACTATGGCTAACCCTAATCCGGACCTCTGAAACTCAACCCTCTAACCTCTGAGGAAGGAGGAGAAGCCCTCCTCTTATAGAGGACCACTCTTGCAAAGCTTACAAGACAAGGTAAGCAAGAGTGAAATCCCTTTATACACGTGTATGGAGGGGGTGCAAGGTGTATGCCAACTAACACAGCTGGCATAAAAATATCTGCAAAAGCAGATGCACAGTGGTCGGCCAGCCAAAAATGACAAAATGGAAAAATACATGGTTGACCAACCACAAAGAATGCCGACCGACCAAACATACGGCCGATGGCAATAAAACAATGGCTGGTGGCCTCAAGCCATGGCCGGTGAGGTGTGGGGATGGCCAATAAGCCATTCCCTGCCCTCCAAAGCAAAAACACAAGTGTTTGATACAAAACCAAACACAAAACAGTCGAGTCGAGAGATCCTGAGGCAAGGCGCATGGCCAAGACCTCCGGGAACTCAAGACGAACACAAACATGGATGATCACCGAGTGTTCAAATGGTGGCGTCCAAGTCTTGAGGACGGTCAAAAATGGGGTGTCTACACCCATGAATTCATCACGTTTTTCCATAAAATTGCCAATTTAATCTTGATTTGAGGTGTTGGAATTTAAAGGAGATCATGCATGTTGTGTTTTTGTTTTATTCTTGAAATTTGAGTTGAAATTGTGTTCAATTGGCTTACCTTTGGGCTTGATTTTACAAATTGATTTTTAAAGACATGTTATATTGTTGGTTTTCAAGTGTTTTCCAGAAAATTGGCCCAAAAGGTTGAGTTTTGAGGTGTTGAATGCTTGGTTTGAGCTTGGGAGGCAAATCTGAAAATTCCAGATTTTGGCTTCCACGCCTGAGCGAGCCCCTGTGTATTCAGAGGTCCGCTCGAGCGACGGAATGTTGGCTCGAGCGTGAATTGCAAGCTCTCAGGTTTTTGGTGCACGCAGACGCACGCTCGAGCGAGAGAACCTACGCTAGAGCGAGGACTATGTCTCACGCTCGAGCGAGCGTCGAGCGGAGATTTTCAACATCCAGCACTTTTTGCATTTTTATAGACCTCTCGAGCAAAGAAGTCCACGCTCAAGCGACCCCACTGTTTTGACAAGCTCGCTTGAGCGAAGAAAGTCACGCTCGAGCGAGACCCCTGTTTTCTGAAAATTTTGAAAAGTGTTTTAAAGTACATCTTTGCATCCTCATTTCATCCTAGGCATTCCTAGGCCTAGTTTAAGGCATCTTAATGAGGTTATTGATGTAGAACCACACCGAGTCAAGATAGAGACTAAGTTGTTGATTCCCAAGTGTGTAACTTAGTGTGTGTTCGTTCTGTAACTGTGTAGGGTTGGCATCCGAGGACACTCATTAGCTGCCTATAGCCCAGTGTTCTGTGAGTAACAATGTTGTAAAGATATGTTCAATCATGAATATTTTCTAAATGATCTACTGTACTGCTTTCTGAAATGATATTTCTTACTGAATGAATGTTTGTCCTATTTGTGAACTGAATTCATGGCATCCATAGCAATCTACTGTTACTGTACTGTTACTGCTACTGTTACAGAGATCTCTGTCGGTTCCCATGTTTGGAACCATTACTGTTTACTGTTATGATGGCCATTAACTGACTGTTCGGCCTGTTAAGACCTACTGTATTGTTTTGCTATGAGACGTACCACATATGACCATTATGGTTTCTAAATGACTGTTTTAAATACTGAAAGGACATTCATTCTTAACCCCTTTACGCATTTGTTATTCACTAGGCTTTAGCTCATTGTTTATATTTATATGTAGGTGTCCAGGCGCCGCACCGGAGATAGGAGCGTCGGGTTAACTCCTTTTTTGTCAAACCAACCATTGTGCCTCACCTCGACGTTCCAAGTCTGACCGAGCTAAGGCTGTTTTAGGGTGTCTTAGTTTCACCCTTCCGTCTCTGTTTTGTAATACTGTTTAAGACTTGTACTGTACTGTGCTAATTAGGGATTTGGTCCATAACCTGAATGTTTGTACATATGGTGTATATATGTTTTGCTTATAAATGTGAATATGTTCGGAAAAGTCTTTTTGCATACAGGCTGTCACAGCTCATTGGACATATTTCATTACTGTTTTGGCTTCCGCCAGCCCTTGTACTTTGCGTTACTGTCTTTACTGTTAAGCAGGTCTTCGATAATCACAGATTACTAGCCGGTTACGGTGCTAAACCCATAGGGACGGGTTTGGGTCGCGACACTCGACATCAAATTTTTCCCCATGAACGGTGTGTACAACACATCTTTTAAAACAAGTACACGTCCAGAGGTAAATTTTAGCTCAACATCCCCGCACCCAAGCACCTTGGTTAAATTGGAGTCACCAAGCATAACAGTCCTCTCCTCATTAAAATGAGTGAAATCTTTGAACTAATCCTTTTGTCACGACCCAAACCCGCCCCTATGGGTTTAGCACCGTAACCGACCAGTAATTCGTGGATTACCAAAAGCCTCTGAACAGAATAGCAAATAATAAGGGGTTGCGGAAGCAATAATACAAAATAGAGAAGGTCCAATAAGCTGTGATGACGTACATATAAACATGTCAGTCTAGGTACACAATATTTACAAAGTATTACATCCCAAGACCTATCTTTACAAACACATACAGAGACTAGCATGAATACAAAAAAAAATAGCCATAGCATTAGACTTCAACCGGAACCTCCTCGGGAGGCGCAACAGTTGGCTGACAAAACAGACAGAAGGCCGTCAACTCTGGCCCTGGTCATGTGCCGGCTCACCTATATACATAATATAAACTGTGAGCGAAAGCCCAGTGAATAATAATAGAGTAAAGGGTTTCAATGAATGAGTTCGTACAGATTCAGAAATCAAAATTCAGTTCATATCAAAATCATAGTTTGTCCAGATCATATACAGACAGAAATCATAAGTCATGATTAAGCTTACGTGATACACCCATTAGCATTAACAAAACAAAACAGAATAGAACGTATACACGTGGGGTTATGAATAACCAGTTCTATAAAGGAACCTCCAGATCCGGGTAACAGAACAGAACAGAAGCTGAGCCCCTATGACAGGGTCTCCAGTACGGGTAACAGAGTGCAGACAGAAATAAGTTCCATAAAGGAACCTCCGATACCGGGTAACAGCTAACAGATATCACATGATGCTAAGGATGTCACGAATACATATCAGAAATTGAACAATCATTCATTGTACAGAACATATCATTTCGGAAAATAGATCTTGTTTTATCACACAGAAAGTAGATACAGTTTGAACATAACTTTAGTAAATTATTACTCACAGTTGGCCTTGAAACAGACAGACGGAGCAGATTGATCATACGATACGCGGCACGTGACCTACATAACATATAACGGACACACACTTGAAACACACATTCTAATTGCACAAAACTTACGTCGTTGGTTCTTAGTGTGTTTCTAACCTTAAATCCTCACTATGGAGTCTTAAACATGGCCTAGGAATGCCTAGGATGGAATGAGGATGCAAAGATGTCTTGGAAAACATTTTTCAAAACTTGCTGAAAACAGGGGTCTCGCTCGAGCGTAGCTTCCTCCGCTCGAGCGAGCTTGTCAAAACAGAGGGGTCGCTCGAGCGTAGACTCCTTCGCTCGAGCGGTCTGTAAAAATGCAAAAGTACTGGTTGTTGAAATTTTACGCTCGATGCCTGCTCGATGCTCGCTCGAGCGTGAGACATAGCTCTTCGCTCGAGCGTAGGTCTCGTCGCTCGAGCATGCGCCTGCGTGCACCAAAAACCTGAGAGCTTGTAATTTACGCTCGAGCCACCATTCCTTCGCTCGAGCGGATCTCTGAACAAACAATGGTCGCTCGAGCGTGGAATCCTTCGCTCGAGCGAGGAAGCCAGATTTTGGAATTTCCAAATTTGCCTCCCAAGCTCAAACCAAGCATTCAACACCTCAAAATTCGACCTCTTGGGCCCATTTTCTGGAAAACACTTGTAAACTCATAGTATAAGATGTTTCAAAGATCAATTTGTAAAATCAAAGCCCAAAGGTGAGTCAATTAAACACAATTTCAAACAAACTTCCAAGAATTATTAAAGAACATGACATGCAAGTGTTCAATTGAATTCAATGCTCCAAAAATATAACCAAATGCAAGATTAAACTCAAAATCATGATGAACTCATGGACTATAACTAGAATATGGTCTTGCATGCAAGAATTTCCATGAAAACACTTCAAAATGCTATGATATAAACATGTATGCATGGATTATTACCCAATTCAACATTTTAAACCAATTCTAGACTTTAAACTCTAATCTTCCATGAACCATGCAAAAACTAATCTTAAATTCACAATTGAAAGGGAAAACTCCTACCTTAAGTCTTGAATTCCAAGCCTAGATGGCAAACTTGTAGATAAGTCCAACTAATGTAATTTAGCTTATTTAATCCAATTTAATCATACCAAATCAAATTTCAACTAAATTTACCATAAAATCACATTAATTCTAATTAACGCAAAACACTAATCAGTTTCGGATTCGGCCGCCGATAAGGCCTCCAATTCGCAGTTTAAAACATAAAACACGAACAGATCATTTTATGGAAAACAGATAAAAACACAAAGATAATGCAATACATATGCAATTTAATTCCGGATTCTTTCTAAATTACTGTTAGGCATAAATCATCATGGCTTAACATTAATCGGAGGTCGGGGTTATTACACTTTGTCATAGCAGACATTCCTATTGGCACCAGAGTCTGCCCACCACCCTTCCACAGATTGAACCATAAAAATATCTGTAATAATAGCCACAAATGGTTCCTCGGTAACATTAGCCTGTGGTCGAGACTGTTGTTTCCAAAATTTGCAAGTTTAAGCAATATGCCCACTTTTGCCACACATAAAACATGTCACATTTGTCAAATCTTGTGAAGGGGGTTCTTGGTTCCATTTCTTTTGCCTTGGGTAATTTTTATTTTTGGCCTTCCAGTATTTTTTCAGATTTTCTTAACTGGCTTCAAGTGACTATTTTTATGAAATCGACTTTTAGGCAAAGTATTTCCAGAAGTTAAATTTACCTTTGCAATAGAATGCTCTTGTGTCATAAGCGTATCTTGTCCTCATGCTTCCTCCTCCACTTGAATCCGTGCTTTCTCTTTTTACTTGTGACGCATTGACTTCTGAAACTCCCTCCAAGATGATGGTAGTTTGTCAATAATACCTGTCACAACAAGATTGTTTTTAATTTTGATGCCTTCGGATCTAACTTCAGTCATTAGCATCTGAAAATCTTATACTTGCTCCACCATTGATTTTTCATCTATCATCTGATAGTGGAAAAAGCGACTAACTTCAAATTTTTTAGCACCTGCCTCTTCAGTGTCATATTTATTCTGTAAGGCTTTCCAAATTTTCTTAGCAGTGGTGTAAGTAGTATAATAGTAATCATAAAATTGATCCGAAAGACAATTCAAAAGATAATACCGACTTTTATACTCATCTGTGTTGTATTTCTCGATTTTTTCAAGATGAGCGGCATACTCCTCGTCAGTCATCTCTTCAGTGGAGACTTTGTTCGGATTTTTCTCGGTCAGGATATAGGGCACCTTGAAAAGACTGAGGTAGAAAAGCACATTGCCTTTCCATCTCTTGAAATGGGCTCCCTTGAACCGGAAGGGCTTGTTGAGATCGCCGGTATTCTCGTTGGGCTTCTCCAATACTAGCTCCATGAATTTTACTATTTGAATCTCCTTAAAATTATTGGTGATAATTACAAATAAAACACCAGAAAATACAAATAAAAAAAATTACAATAACTTTTGTAAGGGTTAAGTCGCGTGAAATTTGTTCTCTTTAAGGAGATTCAAGCCCTCTGCGGTTAGGCAAAGCCTCACATCGGTGCAACAGAAAAAACCATGACTTGCCCCTCCAAGGATACAACAGCCCAACTAAGTCGTATGGTTCACCAATACTGCATAATTGGTTGAACCCAATGCTTCATCACATACACCTTTTATTTCTTTGCTTGATAATCTCTCAGATAAGAAACTTGAGCTACCAATAAGAGAGGTGAAAGGCTCAATTTATAGGAGAGGTAACTTGGAGGGCAAATTTTCTTGGTGGCCAAGTTTTCTTGGAGACTTGGTGGATAAGAATAAAGACTTGACTTGGAGACTTGGTGGAAAAATTTTCTTGGAGGAAAAGAAAGGATTAACTAAGAGAACAAGTTATTTGAAGCCTAATCACACAATATAATCTATAACACATTATAATATTTGTTGACTACATATTTTGTACAAGCCAATTACAATTCGACGCGTGGCAAAATAAGGGTGATATAGGAAGACTATTCAAGTCTTTGATCCTGATCATACACGTGGCAGTTAGTGTTGGTTATTATGAGATCTGAGTAGCAGTGGATCAATAAAGAGATGCAAGGTGATGTGGCTTCAACGGTTACTCGCATTTCAAATTCAAATTTAGGAGGGAAGCTTAACTGCGAGTAATGGCGTAATGGAGCTAATATTGGGGCAACACGGTCAGCGATCATGGAGGAGCAGTTCAACGGTTGGAAATGCAATTCGATGGTCATCTTCGAGCAGTATAAATAGCAGAGAAGGCCTCAGAAAAAGCTCCCAGACTCAGATCCAAAAAACCAGTCTTATTCCACTTTACTTAAGTTTTATATTTTCTATTCTTTACATTCCAGTACTTTAAATTCCTGCACTGCACTTCATTCATAGGAGTAGTTTCAAGTAGATTGTCGCTGTAAATCTCTACAAGGCTGAGTTTAAATTATTGTAAGTTTTTCATTCTAATGAAATGCTTTAGTTGTTCTTTATTTGATTGATATTTTGCTTAATTCTCCTAAATCAAGCCACCAGTAAAAGTCCTCTTCATTGAGGCTGAGAGAACTAAAACACAATCGTCTGATAATTGGTTGGCAATTAAATTTCTGTAAGGACTGATTGATCCTTGCTGGCACGCTCGCAATTACAATAATAACCTTCGAAAATCAAAAAGCCAACATATATTTTTGGCACGCCCAGCGGGACAAATTGAAATGGCTAGACGTAGGAGACAAGGAGAAAATGAACGCCTGGAAGAAGGCATAGAAGGAGAGGTAAAAGTACCTAATCTAGAGGATAATGTGATAACACATCCTGTGGAGGCACCCAGTTCATCAGAACCTATGGTCGAACAGACCAGCACTTCAGAACAAGTACCACATGTTCATAATATTGGACGAGACCAAGGAATTGGACTATCCACTGTTCCATCTACTCAGCCAAATCCATGGGGTGGCCTAGTAGATGCTATGGGGCAACAATTAATGAACACAATGGAAATGTGGGCAATATCCTTTTTGGATCGAATGAATAACCACCAACTAACGAACGTAAGACACATGGAGGAAATTTCAAATGTCCCTCAGTAAAGATTGGCTAGAGATAAATAGCCTATGCAAGTTAATGGGCATTCTAATGGTCAAACTAGTAATCAGAACTATAAAAGGCCGTCACCTCAGTCTTGGTATGAACCTATTCCAAGGCCTGTAGCAGGTCAAAATGTCTCAGTACTTAACAGTGAAGCCATATAATTTGGTGGATCTAGCCCAGTACAAGAAAATGGCGTAAGAATGGTTCCAAATCCCATGTTTGAAGCCATACCTGGCACAAGGGGTTTCACTAATCCCTTATTCGAATTTTTACCCGAGGGATTGGAAGGTTTTCCTACAAATGGAAGAGACACAACACCAGTTCCAGCACCTTTCCCAAACATACCACCTTATGGACCAAGAGGACCACAAGCACAAGTTTGTCCACCAAATCCTGTGTTTGTTCCTCCAATAGTGGTTCAACAGGCACAAAACATGGTCCCTAGGGACCAAATTACTGACATCGTTAGGGAGATGTGTGGACCAATGGCTCAGCGGGTCCAGACTCCTGTATACAGAAAACCATATCCAGAATGGGTAGATAAGGTACATGAATACCCAAGAGGTTTCAGGATACCAGATTTCGTCCTTTTCTATGGGAGTGGAAACCAATCAACAGTAGAGCATATTGCTAGGTTTGCTGTTCAATGCGGTGAATTTACTAATAATGACTATATGAAGCTAAGACTGTTCCCAAACTCTCTAACTGGAGGAGCATTTGTATGGTACATTAACCTTACACCTGTCTCAATCCAAACTTGGCAACAAATGGAAGAGGCATTTCATGCCCAATTCTTTCAATCAGAGCCAGAGGTTTTCATGGCAGACCTGGCAAGATTGAGTCAAAGGCCTGAAGAGAAGGCCACTCAGTTTATCGCCAGATTTAAAAGGGCTCGAAATAAATGTAGAGTCATCTTTCCAGAGCCAGAATTCGTAAGATTGGCTCAAAATGGCTTAGAATTTAGGCTTCGAAAGAAGTTTGACTCAACAAAGTTTAGGGACTTAGTGGAACTGACTTATAAGGTATCTAGGTATGAAGCATTACTAGAAGAGGAACAAGATCGAAATAATGCATCATACAAGACATACTACAAAGATCCTAACTATGAGATTGATGCAGCAGAGATTATGGGGAAAGAACCTGTGATCTGTGAAGCATTAATTCATAAAGATACAACAATTGACCAGCAGTTTAAAAAGAAAGACCTTCACAGGAAATACTCTTTCGATTTAACTAAGGCAGATGAAATTTTTGATCATTTGCTCGCAGTCAACTTCCTTAAGTTACCAAAAGGGGTTAAAATTCCATCTCTTGATGAACTTAAAGGAAAAGTATATTGTAAATGGCATAATTCTTGGTCTCACTCGACTAAAAATTGTATTGTTTTTCGAGACAAGATCCAAGAACAAATTCGGAAAGGAAGTTTGAAATTCCCAGCCAAAGCTGAAAAGGCCATGGGGATCGATAGTAATCCATTTTCAGAAATTGGAGAGATGGCAGCCAATGTCATTATGCCGGATTTTCAGAACCTGTCTTTGAAAGAATTGGAAGAAGTCAATGTGCAAATGCATGTGGCCAACCAGACAGCTATCAAGAAAGACACTGGAAATCTACCAGTTATTGGACAAGGTTTCTCACACCAGAGGGAAGACTCTGAGGAAGAAGTACTGGATGACGATTCCTTAGAAGCAGCTGTAATGCAGAGGATGTGTCCTAGGTGCAGACTAAGCTACAAGTGGTTGAAAGGACTTCCAATTAATGGGAAGCAATACTACAAGGATGTGCAGAGACGTCCTAAACCAACCAATGCTTACAATAAAAGGTCATATCCATCTGGTGTCAGGCAGCAGCCATTGAGGGTTGAACCAACAGCTGATAGGATGCATTCTAAAGGCAAGAGGCCTTTACATGAATCCAGGCCACCTAATTATTACAGAATAGAGAGCAGTCATTCTGAGAGAAGATTGGAGAGAGGTTCAGTTTATGGGATCAAAGCTAGAGATTGGCCCCCTAGACTAGCCTCACGCAGGACAGAAAGTGGACACCTTCATCGAAGGCCTGAGTTAGGCCCAAAACATGAAGTCAGGACCAAGCAGTGACCTTCACAGCTAGCTTCGAAGATGACTTCAAAAGAGGAAAGAAGCAGTTCAACGGTAGGGTCAGTAGGTTCGTGGGTACCTGGAGTCCCAGATTGGTTTGTGATTAAGAATAAACTTAGGGAAGTGTTTACCCAAAGAGATGTAATTGGAAACCAAGGCAGGATGGTTAAACCTCCTTTGGTGGCTCCAAACAATTGGGTATTGCTTAAGCACCCAAAAACAAAGGAACCAGATATGGTCCCTGTAATTTCTAGATCACAAAGGAGAAAAATTCAGCGTAGGTACACTCAGTCAGTACCAGCGAGACCTGAAAGAGAATGGAGAGAGTTCTTCATTGGTACAGACAGAAGGAAAGAAGAATCCAAAGTCCGACCATACTCCGAAACCAACTCTACAAGGCAAAATGGGTTACAACAGAGAACAGTTGGCCAAAGTTCACTCTGAACTAAAAGCCAGAGAGAAGTCCAATTTAGCGGGATTGGAGAAGGCATTGATGGAGAGTGACAGCGAGGCAGAGACAGAAGTTGGCTTAGGCTAAAAGAAAGAAATGGTTGAGGAAGAAATGTTCGAAGCCTTCATGGCTGAACAAACATTTCTGGTTGAAAAACCAGTCGTGACAGACCATTCAAAGTATGAAGTGCCAGAGAGCAGCATGGAGGATGCTTCTGGAGTAACTGAACAAGATGGCCAAAAGGAGAAACAGACACAACCAGCTATCCAATTTGGCTTAGTGTCAGTGAATATGGTACACATACTACCGCATGAATTCCAAGCTGGAGATGAGAATCAAGAGGGACAAGAAATTGACCCAATTCCAATCTCTAGTGAAGACTCACAAGTGAGTATGGTGCAAGATAATTCCGGAATGGTTACCCCAATGGAAACTGAATATGAGAGTGAAGAAGTGGTGAGTGTCAACCTCTCATATCCTTTTGAGTATCCCTCGAATTCTATGACACAACATGTTAAGCCTTTGTATATTAAGGCTTTCTTCGATGGGATATAATTGAGCCGAGTCTTAGTGGATAATGGGGCAGCGGTAAACTTACTACCGAAATCTTCCTTGAAGAAATTAGGGAAGAGGAATCCCAGGTTAATGCCAACCACTACAACCATTGCTGGTTTCACTGGAGACAGACAGATGGCTCAGGGAATTCTACCCATCAACCTGAGTGTGGAAACCAGGGACTGCATGACGGCATTCTTCGTGATCGACAGTAATGCTAAGTATAATGCTTTACTTGGTAGAGATTGGATCCACACTAACAAATGTGTGCCTTCCTCTTTGCATCAGAAAATAATGATGGCCCTGGGCAACAGAGAGACAGAGGAAATTGATATAGATCCTCAACCTTTCATAGCCTGCGCAGACTTCGCAGAGGCCAAGTTGTATATTGAGGGAGTGACACCACTCAGTATACTGAGGAAATCTGATGGCTCAGCCGAAGTGACGGCTGATGAGGAAGTGACACACCTGAAGCACTTAGTCCAGGAGAATGCTGATGAAGAGGTTGTCGTTAAAGATGACAATGGTGCTTGGTTGTAGGCAAAGAGATGAAGCACCAGAAGCCAAGTCTTTGGCTCTAATTAAGTTTTCAGTATTTGATGTAAAGTCAATAGTCCAAAAAGTGCAGGAGCAAGAGAAAGAAGCCATGATAATTGGCTGCAAGCAGGAGCAGCAACAAGCCAGAGTTTTGGCCCTTGATAAATACTGTGCATTGGACATAGAAACAAAAGTCCAGGAAATATAGGAAGAAGAAGCCTTGTGGACAGACTTTGTCTATGAGGAGGAGGGTAAAGAGGTTGAATCAAAGAACCTGGGAACAGAACACAACAAGGAGATTGCTTCGAAGCCAGAAGGAATCAAAGAAGGAGCTCTAGTAAGTTCTCAGATACAAGACCCCTTAGAAGAAATAAATTTAGGGGAAGGTTCTGTACAACAACCCACTTATATAAGTGCTTGGTTGAATACTCTTGACAGGAACCAGTTGTTGGTTATTCTGAGGAGATATAAAGATTGTTTCGCTTGGTCTTATAATGAACTGCCAGGATTGGATAGGTCATTAGTGGAACATAGGCTCCCTATGAAGCCTAATTTCAAGCCATACAAGCAAAAACCAAGAAGAATAGGTTCAGAAGTGATTCAGAAAGTTAAGGAAGAAATTCTTAGACTACTCAAGGCAGGCTTTATTAGGACAGCCAGGTATGTTGAATGGCTATCTAATATTGTGCCTGTAGTTAAGAAGAATGGTAAAATGAGGGTATGCATTGATTTCAGAAATCTAAATCTAGCAACTCCGAAAGATGAGTATCTTATGCCCATAGTAGATTTATTGGTAGACAGTTCAGCAGGGCATCAAATTTTATCAATGATGGATAGGCACTCTGGTTATAACCAAATTTGCATTGCGGAGGAGGATGTTTACAAAACAGCATTCAGATGTCTTGGAAATATTGGCACCTTCGAATGGGTTAAAATGCCATTTGGTCTGAAGAATACTAGGGCTACATATCAGAGGGCTATGAACACTATCTTTCACGACCTCATTGGAGGGTATTTAGAGTGTTATATTGATGATATTGTAGTTAAGTCCCAATCCATGGAAGAGCATCTGTTTCACTTAGAAGCAGTTTTCGAAAGAATAAGAAAGTTCAAGTTGAAACTCAATCCTCTTAAGTGTGCTTTTGACGTATCATCTGGAAATCTCTTGGGCTATGTAGTACACAAGAAAGGAATACAGATTGACCAGAATAAAGCCAAAACCATCATTGAAGCCAGACCCCCATCAAGTAAGAAGGAATTACAAAAGTTCCTTGGACAGGTTAATTTTCTTCGAAGATTCATTTCTAACACTGCAGGAAAAACTAAAGTATTTTCTTCCTTGCTAAGGTTAAGAGATGAAGAGGAATTTGTATGGACAGCAGAGCATCAAATTGCTTTCGAAGAAATCAAAGCCTACTTGGCCAACCCTCCAGTGCTGATGCCACCAAAGGGCGATAAACTTTTGAAGTTGTACATAGCTGCAACAGAAGATTCATTGGGAGCTTTCTTAGCCCAAGACAATGAAGAAGGCAAGGAGCAAGCTGTTTATTACCTTAGTAAGTTTTTAAATTCTTGTGAATGTAAATATTCAGCTGTAGAAAAGCTATGCCTTGCATTGTATTTTGCTGCAATGAAATTAAGATATTATCTTTTGCCTACAACTGTCTTGGTAATTGCAACCACAGATTTGGTTAAGTATATGTTATCTAGACCTATGTTGAGAGGAAGAATTGGCAAATGGGTATTAGCCTTGTCAGAATTTCATTTAGAATATGTTCCCCAAAAAGCAGTGAAAGGACAAGTTTTAGCCAATTTTCTGGCAGACTATCCATCTCAAACAGAGAGCCAAGAGATAATGGAACTTGGTATGGCTAGTGTTGAGCCGTGGCACATGTGGTTCGATAGATCGAAAGCCAATGGCCTAACTGGAATTGGTATAGTGGTTAAGTCACCACAAGGAATAGAAACCACACATGGTTTCAGAGTGGATGAAACTACTTGTTCTAATAATCAAACTAAATATGAAGCCTTGATAGTGGGATTGGAAATTCTTATTGGATTACAAGTACATGCAGTTGACATATTTGGAGATTCTCAATTGGTGGTTAACCAAGTGAAAGGGATTTTCAAATATCAAAGTATAAGCATGTTGCCATACTATGTTGTTGCATTACATCTGCTTTCTCAATTTCAAATAGCAAATGTAACTCATGTCCTAAGATTCTTGAATGATAAAGCTAATGATGTGGCTCAGAAAATTTCGAATTTCAAGATGAGGGATAATACTCAAAGGGACATAAGCCAAACAACATACCAGAAATCTATACCATCCTTAAATAAAAGGAATGTGGTCCTGCAAGTCAATCATAATGACTTACAGGGACAAGATTAGAGGCATCCAATAATACAGTACTTGGCTGGCCCATCCTCAAAGGCCAGCAGAAAAATTAAATTACAATCTATGCAATACATCATATATAACAATGCTCTCTACAAAAGGGGAGGGGGGAGATGGTTTATTGCTGGAATGTTTAGGCCCAAAAGAAGCATTAACAGCTATGGCTGAGGTTCATGAAGGCATCTGTGGTGCTCATCAGCCTGGTGCGAAAATGAGATGGCTGCTTCGAAGGCATTCCTACTATTGGCCAACCATCTTTAAAGACTACATAGAATATGTAAAAGGTTGCCAGGCATGTCAAAAGCATGGCACAATAAGGCATGTGCCCATAACTGACCTGCATGCAGTAGTAAAGCCTTGGCCATTCAGAGGATGGGCCATGGATATGATGGGGAAAATACACCCACCCTCTTCGAAGCATCATTGTTTTATTTTAGTGGCTATTAATTACTTCACCAAGTGGGTCGAAGCTAAGCCACACAAGGCTGTAGACCAGACTAAGGTCATTGGATTCATCAAGGATTTAATCCATAGGTTTGGCATCCCACAAACTATAACTGTTGATAATGAGACTGTGTTCGATGGGAAAATGGTGAAGTCTTTTGTGGCAGAGTTTGGCATTAGCCTTGTTAATTCCACCCCCTATTATGCACAAGCCAATGGCCAGGCTGAATCATCCAATAAGTCCTTGAAGAAAGGAATACAAAAGGTTGTGGAAGACAATCCTAGGGATTGACATAACTTATTGTTGGATGTATTGTGGGCTTATAGAACTTCCCCAAGGTCAAGCACAAGAGTTACTCCTTATGCCTTGGTGTATGGGCATGATGCTGTGTTGCCTGTGGAAATTAATGTTAAGTCTTTGAGGGCAAGATGCCAAGACCGGCTAGATCCTGAGCAA
Source organism: Camellia sinensis (assembly GCF_004153795.1). Lineage (NCBI taxonomy): Eukaryota > Viridiplantae > Streptophyta > Magnoliopsida > Ericales > Theaceae > Camellia > Camellia sinensis. Next base: position 42,817 of record NW_021024525.1, on the reverse strand, counting down.
TACCATCAGAGTATGTGCTTGGAATTAGAAAGAATAGATGAAGCCAGAATTCTGGCATTAATAGCATTCTCTTTCAAAAGAAGAAAGCAGCCAAAAATTACAATAAGAAAGTCAAACACATTGGCTTCGATGAAGGTGATTTGGTGTGGAAAACCATACTCCCAATAGGGATTAAAAGCCATAAGTTTGGCAAATGGTCACCTAACTGGGAGGGGCCATACCAAGTCCATAGAGTCCTTCCTTTTGGAGCGTACCATTTGAGAAATTTGAATGGATATGTACATCCCAAAAATATTAATGGCAGGTATTTGAAGTCTTATTTTCCAACTATATGGGAAACACAAGGAGAAAAATAAATGCCAAGTACAAGAACACAAAAAAACTCAAATGATAAATAAGAATTTGTCTTGCATAGAGAGTTGAATACATTCTGCCATAAATTAGCCCAAAAATTATTACAATGCCTCAGTTGTTCTTTTACAACAGATGTTCTAGTTTTAAAAGATGAAAACAACTGAATGGCTGTAGTCATTTCTTGCTTTCGATCGGCCAGTCCTTGGTTGGTGATCAGCAACTTGGTATCAACTTGGGCTAAGGCCTGGTTGACTACAAATAATTCCTCCTTAAGTTGAGTCTTCCTCTCCAGTAGTTGAGTGCGAAATTGGGAGACAGAGGAATGTTGTCCCTTCAGCTCTGATATCTCAACATGTACTATTGAAACAAAGTCCTGATCTCTGACCAATTTCTCCTCTACAGCCTTGGCAGCACAGTAAATATTGATGTAGAAGTCAATAGTAACTGCTACCTGAGATAAATGACTTGAGATAGACATGTCGGATTGCTCAATAATTTTGTAGCACTAAAGGAAGCCATTCCTTATTATAGGTCTCTCTAGGGCCTCGAAAGGAACCCTTGAGAAAGATGCCAATAGTTCCAGGCAATTGTCTAAATCTATCGGAGGTATAGAAGGCTTACTACTGGAAGAAGGACTCTGAAAAATTTCTAGTAAAGAGTCAGGAAAAACTAATGGCTCAGCTTCATCATTGATTATTGGAGAGGTAGAGGGCGTGTCAAAGAAACTGGCTAGTCTCGCCTCAAAGATATCTACCTCAACCATGGACATGAGGGGTGCAGAGAG
>NW_021024525.1:12000-22189 GCF_004153795.1 Camellia sinensis | reverse complement strand
GAACATATATATAGCATCCCGGTTTCCCCTTCTTTAACTTGTACCGGACTTAGGTTCCGTGGAGTTGGTTGTTGTATATGTCTTGTTTACATCCTTTACTCTTCATTGAGTCTTGGGTTTGTTGGGCGAGTTTGTACAGGTTGGTTGGACTTAGAAACCAAGAGTTTGCCCAGATTTGGCTTCACCTCGAGCGGGATTTTGACGCTCGAGCGGGCCCTTCGTTGTTGTCTGTCCGCTCGAGCGGGGTTTTCGACGCTCGAGCGTATTTTCCATCTTCCAGTATCTTCCTCTGCAGGTTGTCGCTCGAGCGGAGTTTTGACGCTCGAGCGGTGTTGTGTGTGACGCTCGAGCGGGGAGGGTTGACGCTCGAGCGGAGACCTGGTTCTGTAAAAGTTCTGGAAGTGTGTATCCGCCGCTCGAGCGGGTGTTGACGCTCGAGCGGGAGTCTGTGAGTGACGCTCGAGCGGGAGTTTGACGCTCGAGCGGCGGACTGGTTAAAGCTCCGTGCTTTTATCACTTTTCCAATCTCTCTTCTCTCTCCTTACTTTCCAAAAAGTCCTTTGAGAGCTTCTCCTCTAAACTCCCCTTCTCTCTTAGTTTGATCTAGTAGAGTGTTTGCTCACTTTTAGGTCTTTACAAAGTGTTGCTGCTTGAATGAACTTCCATTTTTAATTTTCTGCAACTTCCATTTTTATTTTTATTCAACTTCCATTTTTATTCAATTTCCCATTTTTATTTAATTTCCAAATAGATCGTTAAGGTATAGTGGTTTCATGAATGAACTCCCATTTTTAATTTTATGCAACTCCCATTTTTATTTTTATTAAATTTCCATTTTTATTCAATTTATTTTCTATTCAATTTCCTTTTTTTATTTAATTTCCCAATAGATCGTTAATGTATAGTGGTTTCCGGAATGAACTTCCATTTTTAATTTTATGCAACATCCATTTTTATTTTTATTCAACTTCCATTTTTATTCAATTTCCTTTTCTACTTAAATTTCTTTTTTTATTTCTTTTCCAAATAGATCGTTAAGGTATAGTGGTTTCTTAAATGAGCTTCCATTTTTAATTTTATGCAACTTCTATTTTTATTTTTATTCAACTTCCATTTTTATTCAATTTTCTTTTCAATTCAATTTCCTTTTTTTATTTAATTTCCCAATAGATCGTTAATGTATAGTGGTTTCCGGAATGAACTTCCATTTTTAATTTTATGCAACATCCATTTTTATTCAGCTTCCATTTTTATTCAATTTCCTTTTCGATTCAATTTCCTTTTCTATTCAATTTCCTTTTTTTATTTAATTTCCAAATAGGTCGTTAAGGTATAGTTGTTTCATGAATGAACTTCCATTTTTTATTTTATGCAACTTCTATTTTTATTTTTATTCAACTTCCATTTTTATTCAATTTTCTTTCCTATTGAATTTCCTTTTTTCTTATTTAATTTTCAAATAGATCGTTAATGTACAGTGGTTTCATGAATGAACTTCCATTTTTAATTTTATGCAACTTCCGTTTTTATTTTTATTCAACTTCCATTTCTATTCAATTTCTTTTTCTATTCAATTCCTTTGTTTTATTTAATTTCCTAATAGATCGTTACTGTATAGTGGTTTCTTGAATGAATTTCCACTTTTAATTTTATGCAACTTCAATTTTTATTTTTATTCAACGTCCATTTTTCTTCAATTCCTTTTCTATTTAATTTTCTTTCTTTATTTCATTTCCAAATAGATCGTTAAGGTATAGTGGTTTCTTGAATGAACTTCCATTTTTAATTTTATACAACTTCCATATCTATTTTTATTCAACTTCAATTTTTATTCAATTTCCTTTTCTATTTAATTTCCTTTTTTTGTTTAATTTCTAAATAGATCGTTAATGTATAGTGGTTTCTAGAATGAAATTCCGTTTTTAATTTTATACAACTTCCATTTTTATTTTTATTCAACTTCCATTTTTATTTAATTTCCTTTTCGAATTAATTTCCTTTTTTTATTTAATTACCAAATAGATCGTTAAGGTATAGTGGTTTCTTGAATAAACTTCCATTTTTAATTTTATGCAACTTCCATTTTTATTCGATTTCCTGTTCTATTCAATTTTCTTTTTTTATTTAATTTCCAAATAAATCGTGAATGTATAGTGGTTTCTTGAATGAACATCCATTTTTACGTTTATTTAACTTCCATTTTTATTCAATTTCCCATTTTTATTTAATTTCCAAATAGATCGTTAAGGTATAGTGGTTTCATGAATGAACTCCCATTTTTAATTTTATGCAACTCCCATTTTTATTTTTATTAAATTTCCATTTTTATTCAATTCATTTTCTGTTTAATTTCCTTTTTTTATTTCATTTCCGAATAGATCGTTAAGGTATAGTGGTTTCTTGAATGAACTTCCATTTTTATTTTTATTCCACTTCCATTTTTATTCAATTCCTTTTCTATTCAATTTCGTTTTTTTGTTTAATTTCCAAAAAGATCGTTAATGTATAGTGGTTTCTTGAATGAACTTTCATTTTTAATTTTATGCAACTTCCATTTTTATTTTTATTCAGCTTCCATTGCTATTCAATTCCTTTAACTAATAAACTTTCTTTTTTATTTAATTTCCAAATAGATCGTTAAGATATTGTGCTTTTTGGAATGAACTTTCATTTTGAATTTTATGCCACTTCCATTTTTATTTTTATTCAATTTCTTTTTCGATTTAATTTCCTTTTTTTATTTCATTTCCAAATAGATCGTTAAGGTATAGTGGTTTCTCAATGAACTTCCACGTTTAATATTATGCGACTTCAATTTTATTATTTTTCAACTTCTATTTTTATTCAATTTCCTTTTCTATTCAATTCTTTCTTTTATTTAATTTCCAAATAGATCGTTAATGTATAGTGGTTTTGTTGAATGAACTTCCATTTTTAATTTTATGCAACTTCCATTTTTATTTTTTATTCAATTTCCTTTTCTATTTAATTTCTTTTTTTATTTCATTTCCAAATAGATCGTTAAGTGTATAGTGGTTTCCGGAATGAACTTCCATTTTTAATTTTATGCAACTTCCATTTTTATTCAACTTCCATTTTTATTCAATTTCTTTTTTTATTTAATTTCCAAATAGATCGTTAATGTATAATTGTTTCTTGAATGAACTTCCATTTTTAATTTCATGCAACTTCCATTTTTATTTTTATTCAACTTCCATTTTTATTCAATTTCATTTTCTATTCAATTTCCTTTTTTTATTTCATTCTCAAATAGATTGTTGAGGTATAGTGGTTTCTTGAATGAACTTCCATTTTTAATTTTATGCAACTTCCGTTTTTATATTTATTCAACTTCCATTTTTATTCAATTTCTTTTTTTGATTAATTTCCAAATAGATCGTTAATGTATAGTGGTTTCTTGAATGAACTTCCATGTATAATTTTATGAAATTTCCATTTTTAATTTTATTCAACTTCCATATTTATTCAATTTCATTTTCTATTCAATTTCCTTTTTTTATTTCATTTCTAAATAGATCGTTAATGTATAGTGGTTTCTTTCATAAACTTCCTTTTTTAATTTTATGCAACTTCCATTTATATTTTTAATCAACTTTCATCTTTATTCTATTTCTTTTTCAATTGAATTTCCTTTTTTATTTAATTTCCAAATAGATCGTTAAGGTATAGTGGTTTCTTGAATGAACTTTCATTTTTAAATTTATGCAACTTCCATTTTTATTTTTATTCAATTTCCTTTTCTATTCAATATCTTTTTTTTTGTTTAATTTACAAATAGATCGTTAATGTATAGTGGTTTCCTCAATGAACTTCCATTTTTAATTTTATGCAACTTTCATTTTTATTTTTATTCAATTTCCTTTTCGATTTAATTTCCTTTTTTTATTTCATTTCCAAATAGATCGTTAAAGTATAGTGGTTTCTTGAATGGACTTCCATGTTTAATTTTATACAACTTCCATTCTTACTTTTATTCAACTTCCATTTTTATTCAATTTCCTTTTCTATTCAATTTCCTTTTTTTATTTAATTTCCAAGTGGATCGTTAATGTATAGTGGTTTCTTGATTGAACTTCCATTTTTAATTATATGCAACTTCCACTTTTATTTTTATTCAACTTCCATTTTTATTCAATTTCTTTTTCTATTTAATTTTTTTTTATTTCGTTTCCAAATAGATCGTTAAGGTATAGTGGTTTCCTAAATGAACTTCCATTTTTAACTTTATGCAACTTCCATTTTTATTTTTATTCTACTTCCATTTTTATTCAATTTCCTTTTCTATAGAATTTCCTTTTTTTATTTAATTTCCAAGTAGATTGTAGAAGTATAGTGGTTTCTTGAATGAACTTACATTTTTATTTTTACTCTACTTCCAGTTTTATTCTATTTCCTTTTCTATTCAATTCCCTTTTTTTCTTTAATTTCCCAATAGGTCGTTAATGTATTGAATGAACTTCCATTTTTAATTTTTTGCAACTTCCATTTTTATTTTTATTCAACGTCCATTTTTATTCAATTTCCTTTTCTATTCAATTTCCTTTTTTTATTTAATTTCCAAATAGATCGTTAATGTATAGTGGTTTCTTCAATGAACTTCCATTTTTAATTTTATGCAACTTCCATTTTTCTTTTATTCAACGTCCATTTTTATTCAATTTCCTTTTCTATTCAAATTTCTTTTTTTATTTAATTTCCAAATAGATCGTTAATGTATAGTGGTTTCTTCAATGAACTTCCACTTTTAATTTTATGCAACTTCCATTTTTACATTTTTTCAACTTCCATTTTTATTCAATTTCCTTTTTTTATTTAATTTGCAAATAGCTCGTTATCGTATAGTGGTTTCTTGAATGAACTCCCATTTTTAATTTTATGCAACTTCCTTTTTTATTTTTATTCAACTTCCATTTTTATTCAATTTCCTTTTTTATTCAATTTCCTTTTTTTATTTAATTTTCAAATAGATCGTTAGGTATAGTGGTTTCTGGAATAAACTTCCATTTTTAATTTTATGCAACTTCTATTTTTGTTTTTATTTAACTTCCATTTTTATTCAATTTCATTTTCTTCTCAATTTCCTTTTTTATTTAATTGCCAAATAGATCGTTAAGGTATAGTTGTTTCTTGAATGTACTTCCATTTTTAATTTTATGCAACTTCCATTTTTATTTTTATTCAACTTCGATTGCTATTCAATTTCTTTATCGAATAAACTTCCTTTTTTATTTAATTTCCAAATAGATCGTTAAGATATTGTGCTTTTTGGAATGAACTTTCATTGTTAATTTTATGCAACTTTCATTTTTATTTTTATTCAATATCTTTTTCGATTTAATTTCCTTTTTTTAATTCATTTCCAAATAGATCGTTAAGGTCTAGTGGTTTCTTGAATGAACTTCTATGTTTAATTTTATGCAACTACTATTTTTATTTTTATTCAACTTTCATTTTTATTCAATTTCCTTTTCTACTTAATTTTCTTTTTTTTATTTCGTTTCCAAATAGATCGTTAAGGTATAGTGCTTTCTTAAATGAACTTCCATTTTTAGTTTTATGCAACTTCTATTTTTATTTTTTATTCAACTTCCATTTTTATTCAATTTTCTTTTCAATTCAATTTCTTTTTTTTATTTAATTTCCAAATAGATCGTTAATGTATAGTGGTTTCTTGAATAAACTTCCATTTTTAATTTTATGCCACTTCTATTTTTGTTTTTATTCAACTTCCATTTTTATTCTATTTCCTTTTCTATTCAATTTCCTTTTTTATTTAATAGCCAAATAGATCATTACGGTATAGTGGTTTCTTGAATGAACTTCCATTTTTAATTTTATGCAACTTCCATTTTTATGTTTATTCAACTTCCATTTCTATTCAATTTCTTTATCTAATAAACTTCTTTTTTTTATTTAATTTCCAAATAGATCGTTAAGATATTGTGCTTTTTGGAATGAACTTTCATTGTTAATTTTGTGCGACTTCCATTTTTATTTTTATTCAATTTCTTTTTTGATTTAATTTCCTTTTTTTATTTCATTTCCAAATAGATCATTAAGGTATAGTGGTTTCTTGAATGAACTTCTACGTTTAATTTTATGCAACTTCCATTTTTATTCAATTTCCTTTTCTAATTTAATTTCCAAATAGATCGTTAATGTATAGTAGTTTCCGGAATGAACTTCCATTTTCAATTTTATGAAACTTCCAGTTTTATTTTTATTCAACTTTCATTTTTCTTCCATTTCCTTTTCTACTTAATTTTCTTTTTTTTTTATTTCGTTTCAAAATAGATCATTAGGGTATAGTGGCTTCTTAAGTGAACTTCTATTTTTAATTTTACGCAACTTCTATTTTTATTTTTATTCAACTTCCATTTTTATTCAATTTTCTTTTCAATTCAATTCCTTTTTTTTAATTTAATTTCCAAATAGATCGTTAATGTATAGTGGTTTCTTGAATGAACATCCATTTTTAATTTTATGCAACTTCCATTTGTATTTTTATTCAACTTCCATTTTTATTCAATTTCCTTTTCTATTCAATTTTCTTTTTTTATTTAATTTTGAAATTGATCATTAATATATAGTGGTTTCTTGAATGAACTTCGATTTTTAATTTTATGCAACTTCTATTTTTATTTTTATTCAACTTTCATTTTTATTTAATTTCTTTTTCTATTCAATTTCCTTTTTTCATTTAATTTCCGAATAGATCGTTAATGTATAGTGGTTTCTTGATTGAACTTCCATTTTTAATTATATGCAACTTCCATTTTTATTTTTGTTCAACTACCATTTTTATTCAATTTCCTTTTCTATTTAATTTTCTTTTTTTATTTCATTTCCCAATAGATCATTAAGGTATAGTGGTTTCTTAAATGAACTTCCATTTTTATTTTTATTCTACTTCTATTTTTATTCAATTTCCTTTTCTATTCAATTTCCTTTTTTTATTTAATTTCCAAGTAGATTGTTAAGGTATAGTGGTTTCTTGAATGAACTTACATTTTTAATTTTATGTAACTTCCTTTTTTATTTTTACTCTATTTCCATTTTTATTCAATTTCCTTTTCTATTCAATTCCCTTTTTTTATTTAATTTCCCAATAGGTCGTTCATGTATTGAATGAACTCCCATTTTTAATTTTATGCAACTTCCATTTTTATTTTTATTCAACTTCCATTTTTATTCAATTCATTTTCTATTTAATTTCGTTTTTTTATTTCATTTCCAAATAGAACGTTAAGGCATAGTGGTTTCTTCAATGAACTTCCATTTTTATTTAATTTCCAAATAGATCGTTAATGTATAGTGGTTTCTTGAATGAACATCCATTTTTAATTTTATGCAACTTCCATTTTTATTTTTATTCAACTTCCATTTTTATTCAACTTCCATTTTTATTCAATTTCCTTTTCTTTTCCATTTTTTTTATTTAATTTCCAAATAGATAGTTAAAGTATAGTGGTTTATTGAAGGAACTTCCATTTTTAATTTTATGCAACATCCAGTTCTAATTTTATTCAACTTCCATTTTTATTCAATTTCCATTTCTATTCAATTTCTTTTTTTTATTTAATTTCCAAATAGATCTTTAAGGTATAATGGTTTCTTGAATGAACTTCCAGTTTCAATTTTATTCAACTTTCATTTTTATTTTTATTCAACTTCCATTTTTATTCAATTTCCTATTTTTGTTTAATTTCCAAATAGATCGTTAAGATATAGTGGTTTCTTGACTGAACTTCCATTTTTAATTTTATGCAACTTCCGTTTTTATCTTTATTCAACTGCCATTTTTATTCAATTTCTTTTTCTATTCAATTTCCTTTTTTATTTAATTTCCAAATAGATCGTCAATGTATAGTGGTTACTTGAATGAACTTCCACTTTCCATTTTATGCAACTTCCATTTTTATTTTTATTCAACTTCCATTTTTATTCAATTTCCTTTTCTATTGAACTTCCTTTTTTTATTTTATTTCGAAATAGATCGTTAAGGTATAGTGCTTTCATGAATGAACTTCCATTTTTAATTTTCTGCAACTTCTGTTTTTATTTTTATTCGACTTCCATTTTTATTCAATTTTCTTTTTTTTTGTTTATTTTCCAAATAGATCGTTAAGGAAAAGTGGTTTTTAGAATGAACTTCTATTTTTAATTTTATGCAACTTCCATTTTTATTTTTATTCAACTTCCATTTTTATTCAGTTTCCTTTTCTATTCAATTTCCTTTTTTTATTTAATTTCCAAATGGATCGTTAATGTATAGTGGTTTCTTGAATGAACATCTATTTTTAATTTTATGCAACTTCCATTTTTATTTTTATTCAACTTCCATTTTTATTCAATTTCCTTTTGTATTCTATTTCCTTTTGTCATTTAATTTCCAAATAGATCCTTAAGGTCTATTGGTTTCTTTACTAAACTTCCATTTTTAATTTTATGCAACTTCCATTTTTGTTTTTAATCAACTTCCATTTTTATTCAATTTCCATTTCTTTTCCATTTCCATTTTTATTTAATTTCCAAATAGATAGTTAAGGTATAGTGGTTTATTGAATGAAATTCCATTTTTAATTTTATGCAACATCCAGTTCTAATTTTATGCAACTTCCATTTTCATTCAATTTCCATTTCTCACTACAACAAAAAAGGTCTATGGTGACGAAAACGCGTGACGAAAAAATATTTAGTCTCCAAATATGCATGTGTTAGTGATGAAAATAAGATTTCACCTCCAATTATATTATTTTCAGAGACGAAAACCAAATTTCATCACCAAATGCTTAAAATCAAATAAAACAATATGTGACGAAAATTTTATTCGTCTCTAAATTTTATTTTTCGTCAGAAAACAATTTCCCGCCTTTGGAAAATTTGGTGGAAGATTTGGCGCCATTTTGGAGACGAAATTTGTCGTCACCATTGTAAAAAATTTTAGAGAGGAAATAATTTCGTCTCCAAATGTATTATTTTTAGAGAGGAAAACCAAATTTCGTCACCAAATGCTTAAAATCAATAAAAAATACAAGAAATCTAGGCTATTGTGACAAAATTTGGTAACGAATTTTTTTGTCTTTAAAAATATTAAACCCAAAGATGAACGAAATATTTAATTTTGTCGTCTTTGTTTATTTCTCAAAGTATAGGAGACGACAAAATTTTATGTGCAAAAATGAGGCGCCAATTTCATTTGCATTGGCGCGAATTATTTTTAGCTCATTGGGAAAACATTTTGTCACAAAATATTTTTTTTTGACGAACAGTATCTCCGTCGCCAAAAATTCCATACATTTAAACGATGTCGTTGCATATTTCCATTTATAGGCGACAATATATTTTTGTCTGCGAAGGATAAGTTATGGAAGACGAAAATATTTCCACTAAATAAACACCAAAACACTCCATCATGCCAGACAATGTCATTTCATCTTTCTATTAAATAGGTGACAAATATATTTTTGTTTCAGAAGAATAAGTTGTGGAGACGAAAATATTTCGTCACTAATAATTCTAAATTGATTCGTGACGAATATATTTTTCGTCTCATAAGGTTAAGTTGTGGAAGACAAAAATATTTCATCACCAATAGTAAATTCTTTTGTTCTGGTATTGAAGGATACAAAAAATTTTATCACTAATCATTTTCTTTATTAAAATGCCGTGATTTTTGTTTCAAAGCATTGGAATTGTGATCCAGAGATAAACACTCTAATGCTTATCACTCATCTTTTATGTACAAAGGACCTTAAAGTCGTGACCACAAGAAAAACTTTCTACAACCCATTTCTCTCTCACACTTGAGTCTACTCCTCTCTCACAAGTATTGCAGTCGTGACTCAAGAAGACACTCTGTAAATTATTTCTCTCTTTTGCGCTAAAGCCTATCTCTTCTGTCTCACACTTAAGCCCCTTCCGTGCATGCCAACATTGAAGCTATTATCCGAGAAGCGCACCTATGCAAACCCACTATTCTTTCTCAACAGTGAAGGCCCCTCCTCTGCACGCAAGCAACTTTTTCTTCGATATTGATCCCTGCGGTAGCACTACCAACTCTACCCTGTTAACCGACTCTAGAACCCATCCAAATTGCTTCTCTCCATTTATTTCAAAAAAAAAATCGGCAGAGGTGATCAATATACACCTCCTCAACTCTATATCA
>NW_021024525.1:0-10637 GCF_004153795.1 Camellia sinensis | reverse complement strand
GTGATGGCCATCAAGCCATTCCCTGCCCCTCCAAGGCAAAACACAAGTGTTTGGTGCAAAACCAAACACTAAACAGTCGAGTTCGGAGATCCTGAGGCAGGGCGCGTAGCCGAGACCTCCGGGAACTCCAAACGAACACAAACATGGATAATCACTGAGTGTTCAAACGGTGACGTCCAAGTCTTGAGGACGGTCAAAAATGGGGTGTCTACAGTGAGCCTCCGGCAAACCGTTCAGGAATAGCATACGGCAAACACGGTGTCCTAGGCGCACCAATGCAAATGCAAATGCAAAGAGACACATAAGTGTAATCAAAACAAGATATCATGAGTTTGAGTTAAGTTCTCTAAATCCCCAGCAGAGTCGCCAGAAACTATAAATGTGCCCCAAGGGCTTCATGCTACAGTTCGGACTCAAATGTCACGGTTTTGAATCTAATCTCACAAAATGCAATGCGAGACCGATAAATCACCAAAGAGTCCAATTCCGGCAAATCGTTTTGAAAAACTGATTTTTAAGAAAGAAGTGCCAAACATGGACTGCTTTCCAGATACAGAGTCGCCACCTAAATGTTTTATTTTGGGGAATTTAGGAAACCTTGACTCGTGCCTAAGGCCACGTGTCCGTCATCACCAAAGTTGCCTCGGCTTGGGAACTTGGGTATGATTGGGGAAGGTCATCTATGACCACCCCTGCTCGCCCGATCAAAGATCGGCCTTTACTAACATGATATCTTGTTTTTGAAAACACATGCGTTCTTATTCCGATTATTAACCTAGAATTACTATGTGATGCGCACAGCACACAAGTATAGACTAAATCGCCTAAGTTGGAACAAATCATCTCACGTTTGTTTGTTTGAAAATGGTTCGAAGGTGCTACTCGCAAGTAGGCTAAGACGTGAATTTTGCCACCCTCGAGTGGGCTTAGAAAACATGATTTTGCCACCCTCAAGTGGGCTTAAAACTCGCATTTCGATGAATTGTTCCAATTCAAGCAATCCAACCTTCATCCACAGGCATTCATGCAATTATACACCTAAGCAAATAGCCTCATGGCAAGCATGCTAAACATGGCAACACTCACACTCATGCAAGATGCTAAAGCATAAACACTTACAGTGTACTCCGAGCCAAAACAACAACTAGTTAGAAATCATGCATGATCCTAGTTTATGTTAAGATGGCTAATGCAACACATGCAAAATGCAACAAGAAATAGGCTCGGTTATTCTAAGATGGCATATGGGATGCAACTTGATAATCATGTATTCAAATCGGAATTGAAATACAATGAAATTAGTATGATGCGCCGAGCGCGGTGCATGCAATACAGATGAATGAATGCAAACATGCTATCATATGTATGCTAATTAAAACATGACCTAGAACTAACCATTGAAAGCAAGTAAGTAAAAGGGAGAAAGACATGGGGTTAGAAGACATTCACACACTCACGCACACTTATTACAAAATTCGCCGTCTCGACGGAGGGTCTGAATAAATAATACAAACCAACTAATTAACTAACTAACAAGCTAATTAATTATTACAAGACTTTAACTAATTAAACAAATTAATTCAATTACAAAACAGATTAATTATGAAACTAAAGGGGTTGTCACAACTCTGCCTCGGAATGATTGAATGATGCATGCTCGATCGCCTCGCTCGGAAACCCGTTACCATGCCTCATGTTGCTTCTATTTGCACTGTTCTGCACCTTTGAGAATTGTGAAAATATCTGTGACTGCTTCTGAACCATCTCATGGATACTCTGAGAGGCCATCGGCCAAGTAGGATGGCCACCGGCCAAGGGAAAATGTCCATTGACCAAATACGAGGCTATCGGCCATCAATTTTTAGCCGATCGGCACTGAAGATAGCCAATCGGCCATTTCTTCTTGTAGGATACTCCTTTTGCTGCAGCAGAGGACAAACAGAGGCATGGCAATACATTTGCAAGAAAATGTTGTGCAATTACACCCCTTACCATGTTTGAAGCTCAAAGGAGTGTAATGCTCGACTCTCGAGCCATCAATCATGCATTTCGATGCATGATGGCCAAAGAGGCCGAGTTGCACAATTCAATAAGAATGAAATACATGAACACACACAAATGCCTAAACCTCTATCATGTTTGATCAAGAGGTAAGGCATGCACACACAATGCAATGCAAGTGTGCCAAGTACAATGCAACATGGGGACATTATGCAATGCAACAAGATTAATGGCATGCGAACAAACCCAATGTAATATGAGCATGCAAGCAAACATGCAAACAACCCAAGCATGCAACAGGTATGCATTAATGTCATGCAATGCAACTAATATGCAATAGATGTGCAACCTAAACATGCAATCATGTAATGTGCCAAACATGCACAATGCAATGCAATCTAAGCATGCAAACATATAGCGTGATAATCATGTAACAACGTGCAAACCACATACCCAATGGACTTACACCAAAGATGGACAGACCTTAGCCATGCCAAAATCAGTGGCCAAAATGATGAAGTGATAGAATGAAATGCACAATGAGCATGCACATGCAATGGTCCAAGAGTTAAGGCATAAGGTCACAACACCCAAACATGAGCAAGGGGTGACAATCATGGTAGTATGGTGACACCATAAGCTCTGAAATTATGTTAAGAGTGATGCCAAATCAAACACATAACACAAGCAAGGCATGCTAATGGACTTCAAGTTTAAATCTAGCCAAGGTACTTGAACCATGGCCATATCAACCAAGCCCCAAAGGACCAAGGTGACCCAAAACAGTTCCAAGGCAGTCCAAAACAAGGCTAGAACATGCATGGGATGAGGCCAAAACATGCTAGAAAGGTGTGCACAAAACAAGACGCATACAAGGCCAAAAGGGGCAATTGCACTACACCTATTACAACCAAGCATGGCATGACTTAAGCCAATAAAATCAGAGTTATGGCATGTTAGAATGAGCCCAAAAACCCACTTAGATGGCATCCCAGAGGCCTAAGTATGATGGCATGCACAATGACCAATTCTTAAGGCATGAAACACAAACTATCCAAAGCATGGAATGGGTGATAAATGCAAGTGTGTGACCATGAAACATGGACTGAAATTACATTTCACAAGATGCCAAATCATGAAAATACTTCAAGTAACATATGCTAATGAACTCAAGGCACAAAGCTTACAAGCTAGAATGAACAAAGGCTATACAAAACAATTCATGCATGACCAAGCCAACATTGAATAGAGTTTAATCATGGTAAAACATAAGGGAAAGCTCCTTGGAGTCGAGCCAAAACATGCAAGAATAGTGGTCCAAACACAAGATGCATGTTATGCAAACATGCAAGATTAATCTACAAGTATGTGAAGCATGCAAGATGCCATCAAACCAACATGGAATAGAGTTAAGGCAGGTCCTAAAAGCCGCTAAAAGGGGCTGAAATAGAACCAAGACATGCTAAGTAAACATGCTACTCTTATAGGCCAACAACACAAGCATATGAGACATAAGGAGAGGGTGGTGTGGGAAGGTCAAAATAAGATGATCCCAAAGCTCAAAAGTAAAGGCACAAAGCAAGGCCAAACAAGGCCTAAGAGGGGGTAGACAACTCCCAACCAAAAAGTGACCTTAAGAAACCATAACAAGCATACAAAATTTGAACTTTTTGTAGTTTAGAGTTAAGCTTAAAACAATATAGAGGTATGTGTAAAAGCTTAAGCCAAAATGGGGTATCAAAAGCAAGTTGACTCACCCATGAAGAACAACTTCAAGAACACAACTCCAGCAATCTTCTTGGATCAAAAATAGCCCAAGAACTCTAATATCAACCTTCTAGTGCCTCAGCAACCAAGGATAGTGTAGTGCTAGGTGTTTGTGTGCAATAGTAAGAACAAAACACACTTTTAAGCTCAAACACACACACAAATCGAGAGAGAGAGAGAGAGATATATATATCTAACTTGTATATCAGATTTCTAGAACCCCTGGAAAGGGAGAGGAGGCTCTCCTTTTATAGAAAACCAATTTTGCAAAGCTTCTTGGAGAAGCTAAGCAAGGCTCAAATCCTTCCATACACGAGTATAAAGGGGGGGAATTGTGCGTGCCAGCTGTTCTAGCTGGCACAAAATATCTACCAAAAGTAGATGAAAAGGGGTCGGCCAGAAAATATGGCCGATTGACCAACAAGGGTGGCCGACCGACCAAAAACAGTGCCTATCGGCCAGCACCTTTGGCCGATGGCAAGAAAAAGGGGGCGATGGCTTCAAGCCTTGGCCGATGGGTTGAGGGGATGGCTAACAAGCCACCATTTTCCCTCAAAAGCAAAACACAAGTGCTTGGTCTACAACCAAGCACAAAACAGTCAAGTTGAGAGATCTTATGGCAAGGCGCATGTCCGAGACCTCTGGGAACTCAAAACGAACACGAGCATAGATGATCATCGAGGGTTCAAACAATGACGTCCAAGTCTTGAGGACGGTCAAAAATGGGGTGTCTACAGCAGACGGCCCACATTCTCGTACGGTACGAGCCGACTTATGCAACGTTTTCGGCGGCAGACCACATCCCAATTCCCAGAGGTGAAGATCATCTTACGGCCCTTATCTTCTCGAACTTAAAAAACCTAAGGTAGATTGGTTTGGAAGACTCTAATTCGGAGCACTTGGAAGAACAAGCAGCCGAAGTGGTCGTCGAGGACTCGAACCAGTTGGAAGCCGAGGTAGACGAGGCTCTCAATTTGGCCTTTGAGGAAGCCGGACTCAATTTGTCCAACCCTCCATCCACATCAGGCCGAGGGGACGCCTCGTTCAAAGACATTTTTATAGACTTAGGAGACCTCCCCGGTACTTATCCTAAGAACATGGCTAGAGAATCACTCACGCAACTTGCCCGTAGGAAAAATGCTGAAAGGATGGCCTCCTGGAGGAGAGCCGAGGCCGTCCGATCAGAAACTCCATCCGCCACCGTCGTTGAGGCCTCTCGACCTATTATTGGGGAGGAAACGGTTCAGACCGAAACGGCCGAGACGGAGTAGGTAGAGCAGGCAGATAAGGAGGCTGAGCAAAGAGGCCAAAAGTGCCCTGCCGAGCAAGAAGCCGTCCCAGATGACCAAAGTGATAAATGACCGTGCATTGAGGAATCGGTCTTGGTTGTTCCATTCACTGTTCAACCAAGGATAAGGAATATGTCGATTGCCTCTGACGCGTCAGCTTTGAAGGACCCAGCTGTGGCTTTGAGTATGGCTTCCCCAATATCTCTGCTGTAGACACCCCATTTTTGACCGTCCTCAAGACTTGGACGTCATCGTTTGAACACTCAATGATCATCCATGCACGCGTTCATTTTGAGTTCCCGGAGGTCTCGGCTGCGCGCCTTGCCTTAGTATCTCTCAACTTGTCGGTTTTGTGCTTGGTTGTGGACCAAACACTCGTGTTTTTGCTTCAGAGGGAAGAGGGTCGCTTGTTGGCAATTCCCTCAACCGATCGGCCAAGGCATGATGTCATCGACCTTGTTTTTTTTCCATCGGCCAAGAGTTGCGGCCGATCGGCACTTTTTTTGGTTGATCGACACTTTGTGTGGTCGATTGGCCATATTTTTGAGTCGAGACCTTTCCATCTACTTTTTACAGATATTTTCAGCCAACTGTGATAGCTGGTGGGCACAATTCCCATCCTCCATACACGTGTGTGGAGGGATTTGCACATTGTTCTAGCTTCTCCAAGAAGCTTTGGAATTGAATTCCTATAAGAAGGGAGCTCCTCCTCCCTTCTCAAGGGTTCAGAAAATTGATATAGAATATATATATATCTATATATATATATATCTCTATATTTGTGTGTGTGTTTGTGCCTAAAAGGGTGTTTTGTCTTTACTTTTGCACTACAACACCTAGTAATACACCATCCTTTGGTTGCTGAGATCCTTAGGAGTTAGTTTTGGTGATCTTGGGCTAGTTTGAACTTAAAAAACCTGCTGGAGGTGTGTTCTTGAAGAGGTTCTAGAAGGGTGAGCTCTTAACCTTTTGATCCCACATTCTTGATTAAGCTTTTAGACCTACTTGCATATTGTTTCAAGCTTAACTCTAAACTACAAAAATTTCTATTTTTGTGTGCTTGAGATGTTTGTTTAAGGTTACTTTTTGGTTGGGGGTAGTCTACCCCCTCTTAGGCCTTGTTTGGCCTTATTTTGTGCCTTCTGTTTTGAGCTTTGGAACCATCTCGCTTTGACCTTTCTACCACTAAAATCCAGAGGATTTTCAGTGGTGGAAAGGTGGTTTTGGAGTCTTGTATAAGAGAGGGACACCCCTCTCTCCTTGTGTCTCATTTGCTTGCTTTGATGGCTCATAATAGTAGCATGTTTGCTTAGCTTATTTTGGCTTCATTTCAGCAAGTATTTGGTGTTATTTTGTCATGCTATACCTTTGTCTAAGGTTGGTTTAGTGGTCTCTTGCATGCACCATACACTTGTAGTGTAATATTCTCTATGGCCATAACATGCTGTGTGCTTTAAGCTATGGTTTTAGCAAGATTTTCGCTCAACCCAAAGGAGTTCTTATTCATATTTCAGCATGCTAAAGCTCTGTTTCATGTTGTTTTGATCATACATGCATTGCTTTGTATAGCTACCATACATTCTAGCTTGTTGGCTTTGAGTGTCCAAGTCATTAGCATGCACTACTTGGACCCTTTTTCATGATTTGGCATCATCTCATATGTAATTTCTGTCCATGTAGTGTAGCCATACACTTGCATTTGTCATCCTTTCAAAGCTTTGAAGAGTTGGTGTTTTATGCCTCATGATTGGATCATTGTGCATGCCATCATATTTAGGTCTTTAGGATGCCATCTCAATGGGTTTTTGGGCTTATTTTAACATGCCACAACTCTATTTTTAATTGATTAAGTCATGCCATTGTAGACACCCCATTTTTGACCGACCTTAAGACACAGATGTCATCAATTGAGTGCTCGGTGATGGTGCATGTTCTGCTTGTCCTGAGATTTCGAAGTTTCGGCTAAGAGCCTTGCCTCCAAGCCTCGGGACCCTTTGTACTTTGACTCGGTCTACGAACCAGGTCTGGTTTTCTCTTCCCGAAGGGAGGGAGAGGTCTTGTAGACCACCTCTCGGTGGCCGTGGGCTACTTTTCGTGGTCGTAGGTCACTGTTCCCATTTGGAGACTAGTTTTTGATTTTCAGAGCCGTCGGCCGTGCGACTCAGCTCGGGACCACTTAACATTCTCCCTTTGGCACGGTTTTTGGAACAGACTTTGTCTCCTCTGTCTAGAGGGACACTGTGGCCTAGGAGACCACTTTTGTGGTCGCACGCCACTTTCGGTGCTCAACAGCCAGTTTTCGAGGCACCCGACCGTGCGCTTTGCCTCCTAAACTCTCGTTTTACATCCGTGTTGGTTCATTTTTGGTATGAACCTTGTTTTCCTTGTTTGGGAGGTGGTACAAGGGTGGGAGACCACCTTTTCTCCTTGGAGACCACTTTTCCCCGCCAGCCGGTTTTCTTGTCGAGAAAATGGTTTTCTTGATCTTTGGGCCACATTTACTGGTCTCCCACCACACCTTGGGCTTGCTTTCAGTGTGGAGACCACCAATACCCTTGGCTGACCAGTTTTTATCTGGGAGACCACTAACCCTGGTCAGCCAAACAGGGAAAGTGGTCGGCCGACCACCTTTTTTGGTCGGCAGGTTTCCTCCTGTTTTGTCAGATTGTGTGGATGCCAACTGGAAGGCGCAGACTGTATCCTCCATATACGTGTATGGAGGATTTGCATCCAAGCTTTTAGCTTCTTGAGGAAGCTTTAGCTTCAAACCTCTATAAGAGAGGCCCTCCCTCTACTTTGCACAGGTTCAGAATTTTGGTTGAAGGCAAAATACATATCTCTCTCTATATCTCTATATTTTTGCTCAAAGTGTGTATTGTTCTTGACCTATTGCACCACACCTCATAGCCATACACCTCCACCATTGATCTGAGGTTCTTGGAGGGTATTTTCAGAGGTTGAAGAGTTGGTTTTTCGTCCCAAAACTTGCTGGTTTTGCTGAGCTTCAAGGGTAACTCATTTTCCCTCTTTTTAAGCTCTATCTTGATCATTCTCTTAGCCATACTTGCATGCATATTTAGGCTTTGTTGTCAACTGAAAAAAGCTTCATATTTAAGTGTTTTTCATGTTTGTTTAAGGCTCTTTTGGTGTTGAGGGTCATCTACCCTCTTGCATGCTCTATTTAGCCTTGTTTTGTGCCATGCCACGAGACTTTTGTGTTGATTTTTGCTTGGCCTTTTAGCCACTGAAATCCAGCAAATTTTTAGTGGTTGGCATGTGGTTTTGAGGGCCTAAATCTGAGAGGGGAGACCCTCTCTCTTTTGGCCTTGTTTGTTTGCATTTTTGGCCTTTCCAAGGAGCACATACTTTCATACTTCCAAGGCTTGGTTCAGGCCCTTTTTGGTGACTTTTGGGATCTTCCTAGACTCTGTCTATGGCTGGTTTGGTCACGTTGTGTTTGCCTCTTGCATGTGTAGAATAATCCATTTCATGGCTTATCGAAGTAGCACCTCATTCTTGCATGTATTGGTCATGTCTCAGTGGATTTTTGGCCATCATTTGGCATGCCATGATTTTGTTTTTGGCTGGTTCGGTAGCCTCTCATATGCTTCATATGCTTGTAGTGTAAATCATGTTTACTAGCTTGAATTGCATGATGTTTTGGCCCTCTATTCTAGCATATTTTGGCCATGATCCAACTGTTTTTGTTCATATTTTAGGCTGTTTAGCTCTATTTTGAGGCCTCTTGGTTGAATGATGCTTGCCATGCATGCTTGTAGTGTAATAGCCTTGCCTAGCTTTGAGTTTTGAGGTCCCTTGCATGCTTAACTTGAGGTATTTGCATGTTTTGGCATTCTGAGGAATGTTATTTCAGAGCTTATTTCTTGGCCATATTCTCATGTTTGTCACTCTTTCAATGTGCCTGAGAGTTGCATCATTATACCCCATTTGTGAGCCATTGCATGAGCTTCATTTTTGTGCCTTTCAAGCCATCATCTTAGTTCACTTTTGCCCCTATTATGGCCTGCATAGGGTCTGTTTGGAGTTGGTTTGGCCATTTGAGTATTGCCTTGCATGCCTATAGTGTAATACACTTCACTGGTTTCGGTGCTTGAGCCATTCAACATGCATTGTGTGAGTTGTTTACATCATTTGGAGTCATTTTGTATACCATTTCAGAGTCGAAACATGTGTCCTTGCCCTCCATATTTCATCCTTTTTAATGCGTTTGGAAAGTTGTGTTTTATGCCCTAGGCTTGGGGTCATTGCATTGAGCATGTTTGCATGAGTTTTGGAGCCTTGTTTTCATCATCTTTGGCTACTGATTTGGGCGTGGCTGAGGCCCCTCCATTTTGGTTTAAGTCCATTTTGCATCGAGTATGCTATTGTAGTTCATAGCATTGAGTATGCTACGTTGTCGCATGATTGATCATTGCATTGTGCATGCCCTGTTCATCTCATTGTGTATATTAGTTCCATGTGCATTGTGTATGCTAGTGTCATGAGCCTTGTGCATGCCATGTAGCTTATAGCATTGTGTAGGCTAGTTGCATGTTTGCATGTTATCCCTTGCATGTTTGCATCACTTAGTTGCATTACATTAGGATTGCATGCTAGAGTTGCATTTGTGCATGCCATGTTTGTTGTATTGTGTTTGGGATAGGAGTTAATCCGAACACGGGAAACAAGAGACGTCTCGTACTCAAAGTGACGAAACGTGCCTCGATTCCCGGTCGCTGACATTCTTGACTACCCATGATGGAGTTATTGGCTTTAGGTGCTTGTATGTGCATTCATTTCACATTGAGTTGTGCAATTTGACTCCTCGGCCATCATGTATCGAAATGCGTGATTGGTGGCCCGAGGGTCGAGGACTACACTCCCTTGAGTTTATGCAATTTGACTCCTCTCTCTTTCTCTTTGTTGCAGAAAACCAGAAACCAGGAGAGGAAACTAGTCGGTCGACCAGATTTACTGGCAGGCTGACCACTTTTTTTGGCTTCCACCACAAAAGGTGGTCGGTAGTTGGTCTCCCATGCCTATAAGCTGGTCAGCAGCCTTCCCACAGATTCCCAGGGTGGAGTTTCATCTCTCTGGAGCTTTGTGCAAGTTTTTGAGATCAATTGCAAACAAAGGCGAGTTGGGGCGTCGCGAGGGATTTCCGAACAAGGCAATTCAAGCATGCATGTGTCCCTTGTCATTCAAAGCAAAGCCGGGGTAGCCCTATTTCATTTAGTTTACATGCATATTTAGATTGCTTACTTAGTTAATGTTGTGTAATAATTAGCTGTAAGGCTGTAGCTTATTATTCATTTCGTTGTGTAATAACTAGTTTAATTAGATTAGCTTAGGTTAGCTAGTTAGTTTTGTATTATTTATTCAGACCCTCCGTCGAGAGGGCGAATTTTGTAATAAGTGTGCGTGTGTGTGCTGCATGTCTTTCCAACCCACGTCTTTCTCCTTTTATTTACCAGCTTAGGATGGTTAGTTTTTAGGGCATGTTTCAATTAGCACCTTATGCTTCGCATGTTTGCATTGATTCATCTGTCTTGCCATACACCGGCTCAGCGCATCATACTA
>NW_021024524.1:1744178-1815634 GCF_004153795.1 Camellia sinensis | reverse complement strand
TTATGCCTTAGTTTATGGGCATGATACAGTACTACCTGTGGAAATCAATGTTAAATCCTTGAGGGTAAGATGCCAAGACCAGTTGGATCCTTAGCAGTATTATCAGAGTATGTGCTTGGAGTTAGAAGACATAGATGAAGCTAGAATTCTGGCACTAAATAGCATTCTCTTTCAGAAGAAGAAAGCAGTCAAAAATTATAATAAGAAAGTCAGACACCTTGGTTTTGATGAAGGTGATTTGGTGTGGAAAACAATACTTCCAATAGGAATTAAAAGCCATAGATTTGGCAAATGGTCACCTAACTGAGAAGGACCATATCAAATTCATAGAGTTTTGCCTTTCGGAGCATACCATTTGAAAAATTTGAATGGTTATGTGCATCCCAAAAAGATTAATGGCAGATATTTAAAGCCGTATTTTCCAACTATTTGGGAAACACAAGGAGTAAAATAAACACTGAGTACAAGAACATAAGATGATAAACAAGAAAATATTTTTTATAAAGAGTCAAGAACATCGTGCCACAAATTGGCCCAAAAATCATTACAATGTTTTAGTTGTTTTTGTACAACAGATTCCCTATTGGTAAATGACGAAAATAGTTGAATAGCTGCAACCATATCTCTCTTTTGATCGGTCAGCCCTTGATTGGTGATTTGCAGTTTGATGTCAGTTCGGAGTAAGGCCTGATTCACTGCAGAAAGCTCCTCTTCGAGTTGAGCTTTCTTTTCCAGTAGTTGGGTTCGAAAGTGAGAGGCAGAGGAGTGTTGTTCCTTAAGCTTCGATACTTCAGTATGCACTTGAGAAACAAAACTTTGGTCTCTAACCAATTTCTCATCCGCAGCCTTGGCAGCATGACAGATACTGATGTAGAAGTCGATAGTAGTTGCTGCCTGGGATAGGTGATTTGAGACATCCATACCGGACTGCTCAGCAAGTTTGCAGCACTGAAGAAACCCATTTTTAATTATAGGCCTTTGTAGAGCCTCGAAGGGAATCCTTGAAAAGGAAATCAAGAGGTCCAGGCAGGTGTCTGAATCTATCAAAGGTACAGAAGGCTGGCTGCTGGAGGAAGGAAAGCTCTCGAAAATTTCCAGCAAAGAATCAGCCAAAACTAATGGCTCCGCTTCCTCATCAAATGTCGGAGAAGTAGAGGTGATGTCAAAGAGGCTAGCCAATCTTAAAATCTAAAGAAACCCAGTCTTACGTTATATATTCCAGTTTTATTTCCTGTTCTTTACATTTCTGTACTTTAAATTCCTGCACTGCACTTCATTTGTAGGAGTAGTCTTCGAGTATATTGCCGCTGTAAATCTTTACGAGGCTGAGATCATTGTAAGTTTTTCATACTAATGAAATGCTTCAATTTATTGAACTGTTCTTATGCTTAAATTCTCCTAAATCAAGCTACCAGTAAGCCACCAGTAAAAGTCCTCTTCATTGAGGCTGAAAGAACCATAACACAATTATCTGAATAATTGGTTGGCAATTACAATTCTGTAAGGACTGATTGATCGTTGCTGGCACGCTCACAATTACAAAAATAACCTTCGAAAGCCACAGAGCCAACATATATGGTCTGAATAGCCCTTACATCCTACATCTGATCAACCTCAAGTGAAACTGAGAGAGGTCTCATTGGAAAGATGAACTCAGAAGTTGCTGCTGCAAGAGGGAGGAATGTAAAGCAATGTTAACTTCAATACCAAAGGCTGACAGAGGAAAAATCGCAGAAGTATAAAGAATTACCTGCTCCAGAAGTGTCGGCGATGATGGGAGAGCTACGAAGGGTGTAATGTCTGGCAGTTTGTTGCCTTCTTGCAGTTTCCTTTTGTAGTATGTCAGCAGCGGCATCTTCATCTCTCAAAAATTGTTGCTGCCGTCTCTTCTCAGCTCTCTCGAAGACAATCATGGCTTTAGAATGTTCTGGTTCTACTGCCTTGACGGCTGCTTCATGAATTGTATCTTCAATCAAGATAGGAGCGGAAGCAGACATTTTTTTTCTCTTTTCCATTGCTTTGGCAATTGTCTCGGAATCAGAGTCTTCGACCATATTAGAAGGAGAGACAATCACCTTTCTTTTCCGTTTTCTCTGTATTGGCAGGGTTTGCTCCTTCTCAATTTCCTTCTCAAATTCTTCAAGCTGAGATCTGGATTCCGAAGAAATGAGTTCATCATCCATCTCTCTGGCAGTTGTCTCATCCCTAACCAAGTCAGATGAAAAGATGGTTGCTCTCTTCTTTCTTTTCAAGGGTAACTCTTTCTCTTGATCTGCTTCTTCTTTTTCTTCTTGAATATCAGATGTTTCCTTCTCAAGCTCAAAGAGCCTCCTTTTCTTTTGTGATTGGCAACCTCCACAAAAGAAGAACTAAAGATAAGGCGAAATGCATTATAAAAAGACAAAAGAAGAAGGGACAAGGGTATATACCTTTCTTTGAGGCAGCCTGAGTAACTCTAGGAGAAATCGAAGCAGCAGGAGCAGATTGTGCTGTAGCCTGTGCTACAACGGAAACAGTGGAAGAAGTGACAATTCCAGCTCCTTTGGGCTTGGTCACATCTAACACCGTTAGTAGGTTTAGAGCTGGAATGGCCAAGTAGATCTCCATGTTAGTCACCCACCAGTTTTGGTGTCTCTTCAATACGGTACCTTAGGGAATGAAAGGGGTATACTCAAAATTGGCCAAATCGTCTATGAATTTAAAAGTTGCCTCTTCTAGCCTGGACTTCCAGACTTTCAGATCCCTTCTAGTAAGGCTGAGATTTGTGTTGCTACAGAGAGGTATTGAGACTCCTTGTGTGAGGCCAAATTGTCGAGCAAATTGAGCAGGACAGTAAGGTTCAACAATGCATTTGTAGGCCTTCGGGTTCAAAGTCCCGATAAATAACTCTCTGGGAATCAGAATGGAAGCCCATATATCTTTGTGAATAGGTGAAGTACAGGACTGGTCACTTAAAAAATTCCTCAACCAAGATGGACCAATGGAGGGTTCGAAGGGACAAAAACGGTAAGTAGGAAGGGAGGCTGGGAGCTGGTGGAAGAAAGAGAAGTAAAAAGCAAAGGTAGAAGGGTAAAGTGAAGCATTGGCCAGCCTTATGCCATGAGTAAGAGGGTTTGGCTCAGAAAATTTAAGGCATTTGGATTGTAACTCAGTAAAATAGGCGAAAAGCCAAAACTAGAGAATCCAGAATGGCCCCCCTTGATTAGCATCTAAGGGTTTCTCACAGAAAAGGGAGCAGACTCTATATACGTGACCTAGAACATGTGGGGCTAAGGCCACCTTTTTCTGTAAAACAAAGGCTTTGGCAAGAGGGGCAAATTCAGGCATGATTCTCTGAGAAGAGGTATAGAAGAGGAATTTGCAAAGCCAGTACAATAAGAAAGAAAAGAATTCCCTATCAGTCACAGGGCCCTCTCTTTTATTCTCAGCCCTAGCAAAATCACTATAAGATGAGTTAAGGGAGGGGAGAGAGAAAGGGACTGCTAAATCAGGATAATCCGGTCCAAAAGGAGTGCCAATGGGAGATAGTCCCAGTAAATGGCAAATATCAAGAACAGTAGGGGCCATCATCCCACATCTAAATTGGAAAATGTTAAAGACAGGATTCCAAAAACATAGAGCAGCAGGAACAAGGAAAGGGTCTTCTGAAATAGTTACCCTAGACAGTCTGAGAGCATCGAGAAGGCAGAGTTCTTGAAGGTCCAGGGTCCTAGCAGGAATAACCCGATCATACCATTCTTGCCACTCTGGTCTCACCGTGGGCCAGCATCGGTGGGGGCGATTTATCCTCCAGTTCCTCCAGTCAAGACCACCTTCATAGAGAAGACATTGATTTTCTAGTCGGGGATACAGGGCTGGGAGCTCAGTAAGGATCTCTTTGAATATGGGCCCGAGCACGTAGTCTAGCTGCACATGGCGACGAGGGACAAAGATGCGTCCATCAATAGTGCTTTTCTCCCCAGCTTTGTACTTTTCACATTCTGCATCAATGATCCTCTTCAGGGCCACAGATAGGCTCGTACGCTCTACGACTGATACTAAAGGAGAAGCCATTGACAGTATGCTTTAGAGAGGAGTCGTAGATCGGTAGAAAGAGGGGTTTGTGTGTTAAAAGAGCAAGTGGTTTCAGAACACGAAACAAAAGGGTTTTTTAAGAAAAAAACCTCATGTCCGAAAATATATTGCGTGAGCAGTTAGGAGTGCGAATACAAAAGTTTCCTTCAATATTGATACTTTTGGAGGGAAAAACAAAGCCCAGATGTTGAGGCTAGCTTCGAAGTGAGATATTTAGCTTCGAAGCCAAGTCTTAGCGCCAATTTAAAGAAAAAAAACGACTTCAAAACAGAGAAGCCGGCTTCGAAGCAGGTTTCCATACCCAAAGTATAAGAATACTCAAGTGTTTATTTCACTTCAAAGGGTTTAAAGACTTGTTTTTAGGTTTTTAACAAAGGTAATGTCCTTCGAGGCAAAACTTGAGATTCTTTAAGAATGGGGTTTGGTGTTTGAAACGACAAAACCAATAATGACAAAGACTAGACGTTGACTATGGTCAAAACAGACTTTAAATATAAGATTTCTAGATTCGAAGTACTGTTTCTAATTGAAAATCAGCCAAGACTGTCAACTTTATTCCACAAATTGGAAAGGTTCATAATTGGCTCTTTTTGTTTCATTTAAAACAATTAAGTCCAGATTCAAAGGATGAAATTGTTCAAAATTCGAAGCTCTGAATTAACTTTTAAAACACAAGTGAAAGTAGGGTCAAACAATGCCAAATGAAGAAGAATTTTGTTCATATTAAAACCAAAGCGATTACATCAGATGACCCTATCTCGGTATGAACTCGAGCTCATAAAAATAAAGAATGGAATAAATAACAAGATCATGACATTTAGTCCAACAATGATCAATAAACTTTTGTTCTTTCCTTATTCTATCTTCCAAGTCTTCTAGCATTGGCTGCATAAGTTGATGTGCTCTCACTTCGTAGTAGAGCTCTTCAGCCTTTATTTCGAAAGCCACCTCTCTTAATCCTTGTTCCAATTCGTCAATGTCTAAGTCATCCCAATACGCAGAATCTTTATTCTTGAAATCACCGAATTCTTCAATAAAGTTCTCTGCTTCGTACTGAGCATGAATTCGAAGAGACGAAAGTTGGTCTAAAGATTGTGTAGTAGCCACAGAATTTCGATGCCAGTGAAGGAGCAATGGAAGTTGGTCCAGAAACATATGAAGTTCTACCTGAGCAAGGGGATGAAGGACATGGTCCCTAGTCAGAATATCACAAGCCCATCGAAGGTTCTTGAGAGAGGCTTCGTCCTCAAGAACATTAAAAGGCAAGTGAGAGAAAGCTGCAAGCAGAAGTTGAGCTTGTTTCCGCTCAGCTGGAGTAGAGGTAGAGGTTTATAAGGTGGGAAGACGTTTTCCATGGATAGGGCAAGCCTCAGTCTCTCTGTCCAGCAAAGAGTTAGTGGGGGAGAAGGTATGAATACTTCAATTTCGGGAGACGAAGAAGAAGGTGCGGACGCTTCTATTTTCGGAGATGACACGGGAGCAGAAGGAACAAAGGCATTAATATAATCAAGCCAGTCAGAAGAACAAATCTTCGCCCTCTGAGCTAAGAATGATGGGTTGTACCCTTGTACTTCTTCTGGGCGGCGGGCAGCGTACACTATCTTTGTAGGCATGGAGGATGTATACCATGCTACAAGAAGATTCTCCTCCAGACTACGTCGATGTCAATGGGCACATAGGGATAGACCACTGAACTTCGAGCATAGGAAGGAAACTCTAAAGGGTCAGTGAACTCAACAAAATGATGGTTGATTCGCTCCTTCAAATCATAGGTCTCAGGTGTTGACCCGTTTATCCAGTCAGAACCCCCAGAAGAGGAAGAAGTTGTAGCTTTATCCCATACAGAGATTTGTGAAGAAGAGTTTCTCAGGTCAATATTAGCGACTTTTCGAATCAAAGGTTTGAGAGCAGTTTGTTCGAACTGTAAGGGTGAGTCAGAGGAAGAACTTCTTATGTCTATATCTGCAACTTTCTGAATCGAAGGATTAAGAGCAACGTGTTCATAATCCAAAAGTTGGTAAGTTGCAAAGGCGTCCATAACCTGAATATAGAAAGGTGGGTAAAGGTGGCTAATAAATGCATGGACGTTCTTTCGATGAGGAACAGCATCAACATATGACTCTTCGTGTGCTCGATCGTTGGAGGAAAAAATTAATTTGGCCATGAGATGTATCAGTCTGTTCGAATGTTAAGACAGTGGAAGTGCTTAAAGGATTAAACGAGAGTATTAATACAGATGGTGAGTGACAGTTGCATTTCTGGGAAGATGCAAAACCCATGCACGTTCTAAGACATGGGAAAAAGACCCTGATCCACTAATATCACCAAGTCTTGGGCATATTAATGCGGGGGGTAATGTTGGCTACATATTTTGTGCAAGCTAGTGGCAATTCGACGCGTGGCAAAGTAAGGGTACTATGGGGAGACAAGTCAAGTCTTCGATCCTGATCATACACGTAGCAGTTAATATTGGTTGTTATAAGATCTGAGTAGCATCGGATCAACAAAGAGATGCAAGGTGACGTGGCTTCAACGGTTACTCACATTTAAATTCAAATATAGGAAGGAAGCCTAACTGCAAGTGAAGGCGTAGTGGAACTACTTATAAGGTAGCATGATCAGCGATCACGGAGGAGCAGTTCGACGGTTTGAAGTGCAGTTCGATGGTTATCTTTGAAGAATATAAATAGCATGAAGGACGTCAGAGAAAGGGCCCCGAAAAAAGATCAAAAGAAAACCAGTCTTACTTTACATATCCCAGTTTTAATTCCTGTTCTTTACATTTCTGTACTTTAAATTCCTGCACTGCACTTCATTGGTAGGAGTAGTCTTCGAGTATATTGCCGCTGTAAATCTTTACGAGGCTGAGATCATTGTAAGTTTTTCATACTAATGAAATGCTTCAATTTATTTAACTGTTCTTATGCTTAAATTCTCCTAAATCAAGCT
Organism: Camellia sinensis; assembly: GCF_004153795.1. NCBI lineage: Eukaryota > Viridiplantae > Streptophyta > Magnoliopsida > Ericales > Theaceae > Camellia > Camellia sinensis. The sequence continues at coordinate 1,808,611 of NW_021024524.1, read as the reverse complement.
ACCAGTAAACCACCAGTAAAAGTCCTCTTCATTGAGGTTGAAAGAACCATAACACAATCATCTGAATAATTGGTTGGCAATTACAATTCTGTAAGGATTGATTGATCCTTGCTGGCACGCTCACAATTACAAAAATAACCTTCGAAAGCCAAAGAGCCAACAAAAACTCATAACCAAACACACAACTCAAAACTCTTTTCAAAACTCAAAAACAACTTAATTTTTATTTTAAATATTTTTTATTTTTTATTTTTTAATTTTAAATATTTTGTTTTATTTTATAGGAATATTTTTAATATTTTAATTTTCATAAAAATATTTTAATATTTTAATTTTAATATTTTGATATTTTAATTGTAAATATTTTGATTTTCGAAATATTTTTAATATTTTGATTTTCAGAATATTTTTAATATTCTTAATATTTTATTTTTCGGAATATTTTTAATATTTTAATTTTTAAATATTTTTAATATTTTAATTTTCTAAATAATTTAAAAATATTTTTAATGTTTATGCAGGCCTAAAAAATGAATTGACAGAAAAAATAATTGACATAGAAGTTATTTGAAAAAAAATTACTTAAAAACAATTAATTGAAAAAAAATCATTTTTTTATTTGAGTATTTTAAAAATAATTTGGTTATGACTGTTGATCAAAAATACGGATATCGAGTTATGAGTTGTGTGTTTGATTATCAATTATAAGTTAAATTAAGTTTTGAAAACTATTTTGAAAACTCATCACCAAACAAATTTTCTTATTTCACATGTCACATCAAACTTTTAAAGCTCAATTCTACATACAATTCAAAACTCAATTCAACACTCTATTAAAAAACTATAACCAAACAAATTTTTTATATTCAAATCATAATTTCACAACTCACAAACTTAAAATACAACTTATACCCTCAAATCATATTTATAAAACTCTACCAAATACAATATTTTTTTTTTTAAAAACCCTTATTTGGACCCTAGTCTTTATATCCTAAACCTTGTTTTTCTAACATCTATTCTCTTTAAAGTCTTATTTTTCGGTTCGAACTTTTCATTTTTGACTTTGTTTGACCAAATCAATTCTTTCAACCCTCATTTGGAACCTTCTCTCTTTTAATTCTATTTTTTTATTCAAACTTTTAAGTTTCAGACTATTCTTTTTCAAACATTTTTTTGGACCGAATGTACTTTTTCAATCCCCATTTGGGACCTATTTATTTAGGTCCAAACTTCACTTTCAATATTATTTTTGTCACTTATTAAACTTAGGGTCATTTTATCATACATGCTTTCAAAATATTATATGTATTTTGATATTACAAAACTATTTTTATCAAATCACTTTTAGACATAATTAAAAAGATCACTATAAATCATAATTAATCTCTACTTAAAGTACAACAAAAGATCTTGTCAGTCAAAATTAAAATAACAATTATAATAAATCATATCGAAGGATTATAATCAAACATCACCTGTGACAAACAAAAAAAACACTCTTCGATCATAAGAATCACAAAATATCAAGATTAAGTCATAACTAATATCAAAATAAAGTATAAACAACACCACAATAGATTATAATAAAAAATTATAAAAGTTACAACTGAAACATATGATATAAATTTTTTTTTTTTTTTTTTTTTTTTGTAGTATATAATTTCCCTTAAACTCTTATTTATCTAAAGAATTCAACATTATTTGAAAACTTTCAGGAAAATGGCATACAAATCTATTGAACGCACCTAATGAAATATGGACCCATATTATTTGGAGGTGTATAAAGTGATTGATGTTTGGAAGATCCGTAAAGTGTGGATGGAAGGACTAGGACCAAATCCACTATGCTCAAAAATTGAAAAATCTCATGCACATTTTTCCTCATAAAACCTGAACTAAAAAAATAAAAAACAAAAAAAGAAGAAGAAGAAAGAAGAAAAAAGAAAACGGAGACCACAAGCCGTCAATTTTGAATTCTTGACAGTTATCTCCTCCAAGATTCCATTATGTATTTATTTTTAAATTTTCTTAATTTTAGGAGGAATTTATTAGAAAAATCTCTTTCAATTACTTGTATCTAAATTAATCAGAAATTTAAAGTTTGGGCTGCGTGTTCAACTTTCAATCAAATGTGGGCTGTGTGTGTTCACAATCAAATTTGGGCTGTGTGTTCAGATTTCAGAAATTTAAAGTTTGGGCTGCGTGTTCAACTTTCAATCAAATGTGGGCTGTGTGTGTTCACAATCAAATTTGGGCTGTGTGTTCAGATTTCAGAAATTTAAAGTTTGGGCTGCGTGTTCAACTTTCAATCAAATGTGGGCTGTGTGTGTTCACAATCAAATTTGGGCTGTGTGTTCAGATTTCAGAAATTTAAAGTTTGGGCTGCGTGTTCAACTTTCAATCAAATGTGGGCTGTGTGTGTTCACAATCAAATTTGGGCTGTGTGTTCAGATTTCAGAAATTTAAAGTTTGGGCTGCGTGTTCAACTTTCAATCAAATGTGGGCTGTGTGTGTTCACAATCAAATTTGGGCTGTGTGTTCAGATTTCAGAAATTTAAAGTTTGGGCTGCGTGTTCAACTTTCAATCAAATGTGGGCTGTGTGTGTTCACAATCAAATTTGGGCTGTGTGTTCAGATTTCAGAAATTTAAAGTTTGGGCTGCGTGTTCAACTTTCAATCAAATGTGGGCTGTGTGTGTTCACAATCAAATTTGGGCTGTGTGTTCAGATTTCAGAAATTTAAAGTTTGGGCTGCGTGTTCAACTTTCAATCAAATGTGGGCTGTGTGTGTTCACAATCAAATTTGGGCTGTGTGTTCAGATTTCAGAAATTTAAAGTTTGGGCTGCGTGTTCAACTTTCAATCAAATGTGGGCTGTGTGTGTTCACAATCAAATTTGGGCTGTGTGTTCAGATTTCAGAAATTTAAAGTTTGGGCTGCGTGTTCAACTTTCAATCAAATGTGGGCTGTGTGTGTTCACAATCAAATTTGGGCTGTGTGTTCAGATTTCAGAAATTTAAAGTTTGGGCTGCGTGTTCAACTTTCAATCAAATGTGGGCTGTGTGTGTTCACAATCAAATTTGGGCTGTGTGTTCAGATTTCAGAAATTTAAAGTTTGGGCTGCGTGTTCAACTTTCAATCAAATGTGGGCTGTGTGTGTTCACAATCAAATTTGGGCTGTGTGTTCAGATTTCAGAAATTTAAAGTTTGGGCTGCGTGTTCAACTTTCAATCAAATGTGGGCTGTGTGTGTTCACAATCAAATTTGGGCTGTGTGTTCAGATTTCAGAAATTTAAAGTTTGGGCTGCGTGTTCAACTTTCAATCAAATGTGGGCTGTGTGTGTTCACAATCAAATTTGGGCTGTGTGTTCAGATTTCAGAAATTTAAAGTTTGGGCTGCGTGTTCAACTTTCAATCAAATGTGGGCTGTGTGTGTTCACAATCAAATTTGGGCTGTGTGTTCAGATTTCAGAAATTTAAAGTTTGGGCTGCGTGTTCAACTTTCAATCAAATGTGGGCTGTGTGTGTTCACAATCAAATTTGGGCTGTGTGTTCAGATTTCAGAAATTTAAAGTTTGGGCTGCGTGTTCAACTTTCAATCAAATGTGGGCTGTGTGTGTTCACAATCAAATTTGGGCTGTGTGTTCAGATTTCAGAAATTTAAAGTTTGGGCTGCGTGTTCAACTTTCAATCAAATGTGGGCTGTGTGTGTTCACAATCAAATTTGGGCTGTGTGTTCAGATTTCAGAAATTTAAAGTTTGGGCTGCGTGTTCAACTTTCAATCAAATGTGGGCTGTGTGTGTTCACAATCAAATTTGGGCTGTGTGTTCAGATTTCAGAAATTTAAAGTTTGGGCTGCGTGTTCAACTTTCAATCAAATGTGGGCTGTGTGTGTTCACAATCAAATTTGGGCTGTGTGTTCAGATTTCAGAAATTTAAAGTTTGGGCTGCGTGTTCAACTTTCAATCAAATGTGGGCTGTGTGTGTTCACAATCAAATTTGGGCTGTGTGTTCAGATTTCAGAAATTTAAAGTTTGGGCTGCGTGTTCAACTTTCAATCAAATGTGGGCTGTGTGTGTTCACAATCAAATTTGGGCTGTGTGTTCAGATTTCAGAAATTTAAAGTTTGGGCTGCGTGTTCAACTTTCAATCAAATGTGGGCTGTGTGTGTTCACAATCAAATTTGGGCTGTGTGTTCAGATTTCAGAAATTTAAAGTTTGGGCTGCGTGTTCAACTTTCAATCAAATGTGGGCTGTGTGTGTTCACAATCAAATTTGGGCTGTGTGTTCAGATTTCAGAAATTTAAAGTTTGGGCTGCGTGTTCAACTTTCAATCAAATGTGGGCTGTGTGTGTTCACAATCAAATTTGGGCTGTGTGTTCAGATTTCAGAAATTTAAAGTTTGGGCTGCGTGTTCAACTTTCAATCAAATGTGGGCTGTGTGTGTTCACAATCAAATTTGGGCTGTGTGTTCAGATTTCAGAAATTTAAAGTTTGGGCTGCGTGTTCAACTTTCAATCAAATGTGGGCTGTGTGTGTTCACAATCAAATTTGGGCTGTGTGTTCAGATTTCAGAAATTTAAAGTTTGGGCTGCGTGTTCAACTTTCAATCAAATGTGGGCTGTGTGTGTTCACAATCAAATTTGGGCTGTGTGTTCAGATTTCAGAAATTTAAAGTTTGGGCTGCGTGTTCAACTTTCAATCAAATGTGGGCTGTGTGTGTTCACAATCAAATTTGGGCTGTGTGTTCAGATTTCAGAAATTTAAAGTTTGGGCTGCGTGTTCAACTTTCAATCAAATGTGGGCTGTGTGTGTTCACAATCAAATTTGGGCTGTGTGTTCAGATTTCAGAAATTTAAAGTTTGGGCTGCGTGTTCAACTTTCAATCAAATGTGGGCTGTGTGTGTTCACAATCAAATTTGGGCTGTGTGTTCAGATTTCAGAAATTTAAAGTTTGGGCTGCGTGTTCAACTTTCAATCAAATGTGGGCTGTGTGTGTTCACAATCAAATTTGGGCTGTGTGTTCAGATTTCAGAAATTTAAAGTTTGGGCTGCGTGTTCAACTTTCAATCAAATGTGGGCTGTGTGTGTTCACAATCAAATTTGGGCTGTGTGTTCAGATTTCAGAAATTTAAAGTTTGGGCTGCGTGTTCAACTTTCAATCAAATGTGGGCTGTGTGTGTTCACAATCAAATTTGGGCTGTGTGTTCAGATTTCAGAAATTTAAAGTTTGGGCTGCGTGTTCAACTTTCAATCAAATGTGGGCTGTGTGTGTTCACAATCAAATTTGGGCTGTGTGTTCAGATTTCAGAAATTTAAAGTTTGGGCTGCGTGTTCAACTTTCAATCAAATGTGGGCTGTGTGTGTTCACAATCAAATTTGGGCTGTGTGTTCAGATTTCAGAAATTTAAAGTTTGGGCTGCGTGTTCAACTTTCAATCAAATGTGGGCTGTGTGTGTTCACAATCAAATTTGGGCTGTGTGTTCAGATTTCAGAAATTTAAAGTTTGGGCTGCGTGTTCAACTTTCAATCAAATGTGGGCTGTGTGTGTTCACAATCAAATTTGGGCTGTGTGTTCAGATTTCAGAAATTTAAAGTTTGGGCTGCGTGTTCAACTTTCAATCAAATGTGGGCTGTGTGTGTTCACAATCAAATTTGGGCTGTGTGTTCAGATTTCAGAAATTTAAAGTTTGGGCTGCGTGTTCAACTTTCAATCAAATGTGGGCTGTGTGTGTTCACAATCAAATTTGGGCTGTGTGTTCAGATTTCAGAAATTTAAAGTTTGGGCTGCGTGTTCAACTTTCAATCAAATGTGGGCTGTGTGTGTTCACAATCAAATTTGGGCTGTGTGTTCAGATTTCAGAAATTTAAAGTTTGGGCTGCGTGTTCAACTTTCAATCAAATGTGGGCTGTGTGTGTTCACAATCAAATTTGGGCTGTGTGTTCAGATTTCAGAAATTTAAAGTTTGGGCTGCGTGTTCAACTTTCAATCAAATGTGGGCTGTGTGTGTTCACAATCAAATTTGGGCTGTGTGTTCAGATTTCAGAAATTTAAAGTTTGGGCTGCGTGTTCAACTTTCAATCAAATGTGGGCTGTGTGTGTTCACAATCAAATTTGGGCTGTGTGTTCAGATTTCAGAAATTTAAAGTTTGGGCTGCGTGTTCAACTTTCAATCAAATGTGGGCTGTGTGTGTTCACAATCAAATTTGGGCTGTGTGTTCAGATTTCAGAAATTTAAAGTTTGGGCTGCGTGTTCAACTTTCAATCAAATGTGGGCTGTGTGTGTTCACAATCAAATTTGGGCTGTGTGTTCAGATTTCAGAAATTTAAAGTTTGGGCTGCGTGTTCAACTTTCAATCAAATGTGGGCTGTGTGTGTTCACAATCAAATTTGGGCTGTGTGTTCAGATTTCAGAAATTTAAAGTTTGGGCTGCGTGTTCAACTTTCAATCAAATGTGGGCTGTGTGTGTTCACAATCAAATTTGGGCTGTGTGTTCAGATTTCAGAAATTTAAAGTTTGGGCTGCGTGTTCAACTTTCAATCAAATGTGGGCTGTGTGTGTTCACAATCAAATTTGGGCTGTGTGTTCAGATTTCAGAAATTTAAAGTTTGGGCTGCGTGTTCAACTTTCAATCAAATGTGGGCTGTGTGTGTTCACAATCAAATTTGGGCTGTGTGTTCAGATTTCAGAAATTTAAAGTTTGGGCTGCGTGTTCAACTTTCAATCAAATGTGGGCTGTGTGTGTTCACAATCAAATTTGGGCTGTGTGTTCAGATTTCAGAAATTTAAAGTTTGGGCTGCGTGTTCAACTTTCAATCAAATGTGGGCTGTGTGTGTTCACAATCAAATTTGGGCTGTGTGTTCAGATTTCAGAAATTTAAAGTTTGGGCTGCGTGTTCAACTTTCAATCAAATGTGGGCTGTGTGTGTTCACAATCAAATTTGGGCTGTGTGTTCAGATTTCAGAAATTTAAAGTTTGGGCTGCGTGTTCAACTTTCAATCAAATGTGGGCTGTGTGTGTTCACAATCAAATTTGGGCTGTGTGTTCAGATTTCAGAAATTTAAAGTTTGGGCTGCGTGTTCAACTTTCAATCAAATGTGGGCTGTGTGTGTTCACAATCAAATTTGGGCTGTGTGTTCAGATTTCAGAAATTTAAAGTTTGGGCTGCGTGTTCAACTTTCAATCAAATGTGGGCTGTGTGTGTTCACAATCAAATTTGGGCTGTGTGTTCAGATTTCAGAAATTTAAAGTTTGGGCTGCGTGTTCAACTTTCAATCAAATGTGGGCTGTGTGTGTTCACAATCAAATTTGGGCTGTGTGTTCAGATTTCAGAAATTTAAAGTTTGGGCTGCGTGTTCAACTTTCAATCAAATGTGGGCTGTGTGTGTTCACAATCAAATTTGGGCTGTGTGTTCAGATTTCAGAAATTTAAAGTTTGGGCTGCGTGTTCAACTTTCAATCAAATGTGGGCTGTGTGTGTTCACAATCAAATTTGGGCTGTGTGTTCAGATTTCAGAAATTTAAAGTTTGGGCTGCGTGTTCAACTTTCAATCAAATGTGGGCTGTGTGTGTTCACAATCAAATTTGGGCTGTGTGTTCAGATTTCAGAAATTTAAAGTTTGGGCTGCGTGTTCAACTTTCAATCAAATGTGGGCTGTGTGTGTTCACAATCAAATTTGGGCTGTGTGTTCAGATTTCAGAAATTTAAAGTTTGGGCTGCGTGTTCAACTTTCAATCAAATGTGGGCTGTGTGTGTTCACAATCAAATTTGGGCTGTGTGTTCAGATTTCAGAAATTTAAAGTTTGGGCTGCGTGTTCAACTTTCAATCAAATGTGGGCTGTGTGTGTTCACAATCAAATTTGGGCTGTGTGTTCAGATTTCAGAAATTTAAAGTTTGGGCTGCGTGTTCAACTTTCAATCAAATGTGGGCTGTGTGTGTTCACAATCAAATTTGGGCTGTGTGTTCAGATTTCAGAAATTTAAAGTTTGGGCTGCGTGTTCAACTTTCAATCAAATGTGGGCTGTGTGTGTTCACAATCAAATTTGGGCTGTGTGTTCAGATTTCAGAAATTTAAAGTTTGGGCTGCGTGTTCAACTTTCAATCAAATGTGGGCTGTGTGTGTTCACAATCAAATTTGGGCTGTGTGTTCAGATTTCAGAAATTTAAAGTTTGGGCTGCGTGTTCAACTTTCAATCAAATGTGGGCTGTGTGTGTTCACAATCAAATTTGGGCTGTGTGTTCAGATTTCAGAAATTTAAAGTTTGGGCTGCGTGTTCAACTTTCAATCAAATGTGGGCTGTGTGTGTTCACAATCAAATTTGGGCTGTGTGTTCAGATTTCAGAAATTTAAAGTTTGGGCTGCGTGTTCAACTTTCAATCAAATGTGGGCTGTGTGTGTTCACAATCAAATTTGGGCTGTGTGTTCAGATTTCAGAAATTTAAAGTTTGGGCTGCGTGTTCAACTTTCAATCAAATGTGGGCTGTGTGTGTTCACAATCAAATTTGGGCTGTGTGTTCAGATTTCAGAAATTTAAAGTTTGGGCTGCGTGTTCAACTTTCAATCAAATGTGGGCTGTGTGTGTTCACAATCAAATTTGGGCTGTGTGTTCAGATTTCAGAAATTTAAAGTTTGGGCTGCGTGTTCAACTTTCAATCAAATGTGGGCTGTGTGTGTTCACAATCAAATTTGGGCTGTGTGTTCAGATTTCAGAAATTTAAAGTTTGGGCTGCGTGTTCAACTTTCAATCAAATGTGGGCTGTGTGTGTTCACAATCAAATTTGGGCTGTGTGTTCAGATTTCAGAAATTTAAAGTTTGGGCTGCGTGTTCAACTTTCAATCAAATGTGGGCTGTGTGTGTTCACAATCAAATTTGGGCTGTGTGTTCAGATTTCAGAAATTTAAAGTTTGGGCTGCGTGTTCAACTTTCAATCAAATGTGGGCTGTGTGTGTTCACAATCAAATTTGGGCTGTGTGTTCAGATTTCAGAAATTTAAAGTTTGGGCTGCGTGTTCAACTTTCAATCAAATGTGGGCTGTGTGTGTTCACAATCAAATTTGGGCTGTGTGTTCAGATTTCAGAAATTTAAAGTTTGGGCTGCGTGTTCAACTTTCAATCAAATGTGGGCTGTGTGTGTTCACAATCAAATTTGGGCTGTGTGTTCAGATTTCAGAAATTTAAAGTTTGGGCTGCGTGTTCAACTTTCAATCAAATGTGGGCTGTGTGTGTTCACAATCAAATTTGGGCTGTGTGTTCAGATTTCAGAAATTTAAAGTTTGGGCTGCGTGTTCAACTTTCAATCAAATGTGGGCTGTGTGTGTTCACAATCAAATTTGGGCTGTGTGTTCAGATTTCAGAAATTTAAAGTTTGGGCTGCGTGTTCAACTTTCAATCAAATGTGGGCTGTGTGTGTTCACAATCAAATTTGGGCTGTGTGTTCAGATTTCAGAAATTTAAAGTTTGGGCTGCGTGTTCAACTTTCAATCAAATGTGGGCTGTGTGTGTTCACAATCAAATTTGGGCTGTGTGTTCAGATTTCAGAAATTTAAAGTTTGGGCTGCGTGTTCAACTTTCAATCAAATGTGGGCTGTGTGTGTTCACAATCAAATTTGGGCTGTGTGTTCAGATTTCAGAAATTTAAAGTTTGGGCTGCGTGTTCAACTTTCAATCAAATGTGGGCTGTGTGTGTTCACAATCAAATTTGGGCTGTGTGTTCAGATTTCAGAAATTTAAAGTTTGGGCTGCGTGTTCAACTTTCAATCAAATGTGGGCTGTGTGTGTTCACAATCAAATTTGGGCTGTGTGTTCAGATTTCAGAAATTTAAAGTTTGGGCTGCGTGTTCAACTTTCAATCAAATGTGGGCTGTGTGTGTTCACAATCAAATTTGGGCTGTGTGTTCAGATTTCAGAAATTTAAAGTTTGGGCTGCGTGTTCAACTTTCAATCAAATGTGGGCTGTGTGTGTTCACAATCAAATTTGGGCTGTGTGTTCAGATTTCAGAAATTTAAAGTTTGGGCTGCGTGTTCAACTTTCAATCAAATGTGGGCTGTGTGTGTTCACAATCAAATTTGGGCTGTGTGTTCAGATTTCAGAAATTTAAAGTTTGGGCTGCGTGTTCAACTTTCAATCAAATGTGGGCTGTGTGTGTTCACAATCAAATTTGGGCTGTGTGTTCAGATTTCAGAAATTTAAAGTTTGGGCTGCGTGTTCAACTTTCAATCAAATGTGGGCTGTGTGTGTTCACAATCAAATTTGGGCTGTGTGTTCAGATTTCAGAAATTTAAAGTTTGGGCTGCGTGTTCAACTTTCAATCAAATGTGGGCTGTGTGTGTTCACAATCAAATTTGGGCTGTGTGTTCAGATTTCAGAAATTTAAAGTTTGGGCTGCGTGTTCAACTTTCAATCAAATGTGGGCTGTGTGTGTTCACAATCAAATTTGGGCTGTGTGTTCAGATTTCAGAAATTTAAAGTTTGGGCTGCGTGTTCAACTTTCAATCAAATGTGGGCTGTGTGTGTTCACAATCAAATTTGGGCTGTGTGTTCAGATTTCAGAAATTTAAAGTTTGGGCTGCGTGTTCAACTTTCAATCAAATGTGGGCTGTGTGTGTTCACAATCAAATTTGGGCTGTGTGTTCAGATTTCAGAAATTTAAAGTTTGGGCTGCGTGTTCAACTTTCAATCAAATGTGGGCTGTGTGTGTTCACAATCAAATTTGGGCTGTGTGTTCAGATTTCAGAAATTTAAAGTTTGGGCTGCGTGTTCAACTTTCAATCAAATGTGGGCTGTGTGTGTTCACAATCAAATTTGGGCTGTGTGTTCAGATTTCAGAAATTTAAAGTTTGGGCTGCGTGTTCAACTTTCAATCAAATGTGGGCTGTGTGTGTTCACAATCAAATTTGGGCTGTGTGTTCAGATTTCAGAAATTTAAAGTTTGGGCTGCGTGTTCAACTTTCAATCAAATGTGGGCTGTGTGTGTTCACAATCAAATTTGGGCTGTGTGTTCAGATTTCAGAAATTTAAAGTTTGGGCTGCGTGTTCAACTTTCAATCAAATGTGGGCTGTGTGTGTTCACAATCAAATTTGGGCTGTGTGTTCAGATTTCAGAAATTTAAAGTTTGGGCTGCGTGTTCAACTTTCAATCAAATGTGGGCTGTGTGTGTTCACAATCAAATTTGGGCTGTGTGTTCAGATTTCAGAAATTTAAAGTTTGGGCTGCGTGTTCAACTTTCAATCAAATGTGGGCTGTGTGTGTTCACAATCAAATTTGGGCTGTGTGTTCAGATTTCAGAAATTTAAAGTTTGGGCTGCGTGTTCAACTTTCAATCAAATGTGGGCTGTGTGTGTTCACAATCAAATTTGGGCTGTGTGTTCAGATTTCAGAAATTTAAAGTTTGGGCTGCGTGTTCAACTTTCAATCAAATGTGGGCTGTGTGTGTTCACAATCAAATTTGGGCTGTGTGTTCAGATTTCAGAAATTTAAAGTTTGGGCTGCGTGTTCAACTTTCAATCAAATGTGGGCTGTGTGTGTTCACAATCAAATTTGGGCTGTGTGTTCAGATTTCAGAAATTTAAAGTTTGGGCTGCGTGTTCAACTTTCAATCAAATGTGGGCTGTGTGTGTTCACAATCAAATTTGGGCTGTGTGTTCAGATTTCAGAAATTTAAAGTTTGGGCTGCGTGTTCAACTTTCAATCAAATGTGGGCTGTGTGTGTTCACAATCAAATTTGGGCTGTGTGTTCAGATTTCAGAAATTTAAAGTTTGGGCTGCGTGTTCAACTTTCAATCAAATGTGGGCTGTGTGTGTTCACAATCAAATTTGGGCTGTGTGTTCAGATTTCAGAAATTTAAAGTTTGGGCTGCGTGTTCAACTTTCAATCAAATGTGGGCTGTGTGTGTTCACAATCAAATTTGGGCTGTGTGTTCAGATTTCAGAAATTTAAAGTTTGGGCTGCGTGTTCAACTTTCAATCAAATGTGGGCTGTGTGTGTTCACAATCAAATTTGGGCTGTGTGTTCAGATTTCAGAAATTTAAAGTTTGGGCTGCGTGTTCAACTTTCAATCAAATGTGGGCTGTGTGTGTTCACAATCAAATTTGGGCTGTGTGTTCAGATTTCAGAAATTTAAAGTTTGGGCTGCGTGTTCAACTTTCAATCAAATGTGGGCTGTGTGTGTTCACAATCAAATTTGGGCTGTGTGTTCAGATTTCAGAAATTTAAAGTTTGGGCTGCGTGTTCAACTTTCAATCAAATGTGGGCTGTGTGTGTTCACAATCAAATTTGGGCTGTGTGTTCAGATTTCAGAAATTTAAAGTTTGGGCTGCGTGTTCAACTTTCAATCAAATGTGGGCTGTGTGTGTTCACAATCAAATTTGGGCTGTGTGTTCAGATTTCAGAAATTTAAAGTTTGGGCTGCGTGTTCAACTTTCAATCAAATGTGGGCTGTGTGTGTTCACAATCAAATTTGGGCTGTGTGTTCAGATTTCAGAAATTTAAAGTTTGGGCTGCGTGTTCAACTTTCAATCAAATGTGGGCTGTGTGTGTTCACAATCAAATTTGGGCTGTGTGTTCAGATTTCAGAAATTTAAAGTTTGGGCTGCGTGTTCAACTTTCAATCAAATGTGGGCTGTGTGTGTTCACAATCAAATTTGGGCTGTGTGTTCAGATTTCAGAAATTTAAAGTTTGGGCTGCGTGTTCAACTTTCAATCAAATGTGGGCTGTGTGTGTTCACAATCAAATTTGGGCTGTGTGTTCAGATTTCAGAAATTTAAAGTTTGGGCTGCGTGTTCAACTTTCAATCAAATGTGGGCTGTGTGTGTTCACAATCAAATTTGGGCTGTGTGTTCAGATTTCAGAAATTTAAAGTTTGGGCTGCGTGTTCAACTTTCAATCAAATGTGGGCTGTGTGTGTTCACAATCAAATTTGGGCTGTGTGTTCAGATTTCAGAAATTTAAAGTTTGGGCTGCGTGTTCAACTTTCAATCAAATGTGGGCTGTGTGTGTTCACAATCAAATTTGGGCTGTGTGTTCAGATTTCAGAAATTTAAAGTTTGGGCTGCGTGTTCAACTTTCAATCAAATGTGGGCTGTGTGTGTTCACAATCAAATTTGGGCTGTGTGTTCAGATTTCAGAAATTTAAAGTTTGGGCTGCGTGTTCAACTTTCAATCAAATGTGGGCTGTGTGTGTTCACAATCAAATTTGGGCTGTGTGTTCAGATTTCAGAAATTTAAAGTTTGGGCTGCGTGTTCAACTTTCAATCAAATGTGGGCTGTGTGTGTTCACAATCAAATTTGGGCTGTGTGTTCAGATTTCAGAAATTTAAAGTTTGGGCTGCGTGTTCAACTTTCAATCAAATGTGGGCTGTGTGTGTTCACAATCAAATTTGGGCTGTGTGTTCAGATTTCAGAAATTTAAAGTTTGGGCTGCGTGTTCAACTTTCAATCAAATGTGGGCTGTGTGTGTTCACAATCAAATTTGGGCTGTGTGTTCAGATTTCAGAAATTTAAAGTTTGGGCTGCGTGTTCAACTTTCAATCAAATGTGGGCTGTGTGTGTTCACAATCAAATTTGGGCTGTGTGTTCAGATTTCAGAAATTTAAAGTTTGGGCTGCGTGTTCAACTTTCAATCAAATGTGGGCTGTGTGTGTTCACAATCAAATTTGGGCTGTGTGTTCAGATTTCAGAAATTTAAAGTTTGGGCTGCGTGTTCAACTTTCAATCAAATGTGGGCTGTGTGTGTTCACAATCAAATTTGGGCTGTGTGTTCAGATTTCAGAAATTTAAAGTTTGGGCTGCGTGTTCAACTTTCAATCAAATGTGGGCTGTGTGTGTTCACAATCAAATTTGGGCTGTGTGTTCAGATTTCAGAAATTTAAAGTTTGGGCTGCGTGTTCAACTTTCAATCAAATGTGGGCTGTGTGTGTTCACAATCAAATTTGGGCTGTGTGTTCAGATTTCAGAAATTTAAAGTTTGGGCTGCGTGTTCAACTTTCAATCAAATGTGGGCTGTGTGTGTTCACAATCAAATTTGGGCTGTGTGTTCAGATTTCAGAAATTTAAAGTTTGGGCTGCGTGTTCAACTTTCAATCAAATGTGGGCTGTGTGTGTTCACAATCAAATTTGGGCTGTGTGTTCAGATTTCAGAAATTTAAAGTTTGGGCTGCGTGTTCAACTTTCAATCAAATGTGGGCTGTGTGTGTTCACAATCAAATTTGGGCTGTGTGTTCAGATTTCAGAAATTTAAAGTTTGGGCTGCGTGTTCAACTTTCAATCAAATGTGGGCTGTGTGTGTTCACAATCAAATTTGGGCTGTGTGTTCAGATTTCAGAAATTTAAAGTTTGGGCTGCGTGTTCAACTTTCAATCAAATGTGGGCTGTGTGTGTTCACAATCAAATTTGGGCTGTGTGTTCAGATTTCAGAAATTTAAAGTTTGGGCTGCGTGTTCAACTTTCAATCAAATGTGGGCTGTGTGTGTTCACAATCAAATTTGGGCTGTGTGTTCAGATTTCAGAAATTTAAAGTTTGGGCTGCGTGTTCAACTTTCAATCAAATGTGGGCTGTGTGTGTTCACAATCAAATTTGGGCTGTGTGTTCAGATTTCAGAAATTTAAAGTTTGGGCTGCGTGTTCAACTTTCAATCAAATGTGGGCTGTGTGTGTTCACAATCAAATTTGGGCTGTGTGTTCAGATTTCAGAAATTTAAAGTTTGGGCTGCGTGTTCAACTTTCAATCAAATGTGGGCTGTGTGTGTTCACAATCAAATTTGGGCTGTGTGTTCAGATCAACTTTCAATTAAATATGGGCTGCGTGTTCACAATCAAATTTGGGCAGCATGTTCAACTTTCAACAAATATGGGCTGCGTGTTCACAATCAAATTTAGGCTGAGTGTTCAGATTTCAGAAATTTAAAGTGTGGGCTGCGTGTTCAACTTTTAACAAATGTGGGCTGCGTGTTCACAATCAAATTTGGGCTGTGTGTTCAGATTTCAGAAATTTAAAGTTTGGGCTGCGTGTTCAACTTTCAACAAATGTGGGATGCGTGTTCACAATCAAATTTGGGCTACGTGTTCAGATTTCAGAAATTTAAAGTTTGGGCTGTATGTTCAACTTTCAGTTAAATGTGGGCTGCGTGTTCACCTTCAAATTTGGGCTATGTGCTCAGATTTCAGAAATTTAAAGTTTGGACTGCGTGTTCAACTTTCAATTAAATGTGGGCTGCGTGTTCACCTTCAAATTTGGGCTGCGTGTTCAGATTTCAGAAATTTAAGTTTGGGCTGTGTGTTCAACTTTCAACAAATGTGGGCTGCGTGTTCACAATCGAATTTGGGCTGCGTGTTCAGATTTCAGAAATTTAAAGTTTGGACTGCGTGTTCAACTTTCAACGAATGTGGGCTGCGTGTTCACAATTAAATTTGGGCTACGTGTTCAGATTTTAGAGATTCAAGTGATTGAGCTGTGCGTTCAAGGAAGAGTATTGTGTTATAAACTAAGCATACAGAACAAGTTGTGTGCTAAAAATGAGCAGAAGCATGGCATACGGATGTGTTTAGAACGAGCAATAAGCATACATAGCATGAAATGCAGGGAAAATACAGAATTAAGGCAGGGAATGTAAAAAGGTGAAGTACATACCTATAGACACCCATTTTTGACCGACCTTGAGACTCAGACGTCACCAGTTGAGCACTTGGTGATATTGCATAATGTGCTCGTTCAGAAGTTTCAGCCTCTGATGGTGACGACGTAGGCGAATCGGACGGCGATGATGAGAACACCGAAGACAAAGAGTCGAACCAGAATGTTCCTCAGTAAGCTTGGCTTAGACTCCATAGCTCTCTGTATATACTAAATCTAGAGAGAGATGTGGAATTTGTGGCAGCGGAGTGAAGGAATGTGTGGAGGTCCGGCGGGCGGCCAAGGCGAGGCTGCCGCCCGCCGGTGAAGCAGAATTACTAGCTTCTTAACCTTGCTCTGATACCATGTAGAAATTTAATGTATAAAGAGAAAAAGAGAATTGTATTATTGATTGATGTTTGTAATTGTTACAAGATTGATAAATTACAATTCCTATACAATCTATATATATAGAAGAAAATGTGGTAGTAGGTGTAGTGGAGGTGATAGTGGGTTAGGTGAAGTGGAGTGTGTGGTGAAGTGGAGATAGGTGAAGTGGAGTGTGTAGTGGAGTAGGTGAAGGTAAAGATGGGAAATTCTAACATCAATCAATAAAATATAGTGTTTAACAGAATAACAGTATTGCTCATGTTTCTTCCACTGTGAACTCCAACTTAGTTTCTAACTATTACTCATTAAATCATTCAAAGGAAAATAGGGAAAATGGAAATAGCTATCGTCAATCACTGGAATGCCATTTTATCCTTTCTTGTGACACTTGTTGATAAGTTGAACCTGATAGTACCATACCTATTTTCTTATTTGTTTAATTTTGGAATTTATATTGGTGATAAATATTAATGTTCTGTCAAGATATTGGTGTTACGTATCACAAAACAATCAGATATTCATAGTATATAGAACAATTCTCATGACGATTCCGTCTTCAGTATAGAAGTTTAAATCCGGATCAAACAATGTGGAATTGACCAATACTTCAAAATTATATTTTGTATTCAGGAAGATTTTCCTATTATATGTTTAGGAATGGTGTACATAATAATTAAAACAAAAATGCTAGACTCCAAAAAAATTGCCAAAAATTCTTCACAATACTCACATGAATGTGCCACACCCATGTGAGTATTCTGTATAATTTTTGGTAGTTTTTTTGGAGAACCTAGCATTGCTCTAATAAAAAATATCCTGTATTATATAGTTTTCCAGTAGTTGGTGTTAATTGTTATGTAATTATCTGTCCTCAAGTAGCATTTGTGTTATTCTTTTCTTTTCTCTTGTAAGAAAGCTGGTGGCAATTTGCTAGCAAAATAGTTTTGTTTGCTCTGAAATTATGTCCTTGCATTGTACACACAGATGTGCAAGATATCCTCCAGAGGTCAGAACTGCCATCCCAGTAGATGGAAGATTTGAGCACATTGTCTTATCTTGCAATGCCACACAAGATCATGCAATTATTTGGATAGAAAGGGAAGCAGAGAAGGCTCTAAATGTAAGTGGGAAGCAATTTTACTCTTTTAGTTTGACCATGTTCTTTTTTCATCATAAGCATGCAAATTTATCAACTGAAACTCCAACAAAATCTGAAAGATGGGCAAATGACACTTCTTACCCTTCAACATTTACTCAAATTTTACTTTGGTCCCTTGTGCTTCAATTGTAACAATCTTAACCTCATACTTACAGGAAAATTTGAATATGGTCCTTCAGTCAATATTTTCCATTATGACTTTTCATCAAATTTTGCAACAGCAATTGATGGAGGGACTACACTGACACAACGTTTGGTAACTTAGGAGAGAAAAGCAAAGAAAAGAAAGGATTGTAATTTCTCTTCCTCTTGTTTGGATAAATGGGATAGAAAAGAAAGGAAAATATAATGATTTGTCTCTTATCTTGTTTAGTTGAACTACATAAAAGAAAAGAAAAGAAATTGTTTCATATTATATTTACCAAAATAACCTTTTATAGGTGTTAGTTTTTTTATTTCTTCTATATATGAAGGGACAATTTTGGAAATATAAAAAGATAGTGAGTAGTTGGTTTCTTTTCTCATCCATTCTCTCCACTTTTGTAAAGATTCAAAATGAAGGTTATGAGAGAAATGGGTTTCTCTCCATTTCATCCCATTTCACTCAATTTTTGTCCTCTTTATTAATCCAAACAAGTGATATGAACCGAGAGAAATGCATTTCTTTTCTTTGCTTCCCAAATCAGTCAATCAAAATGTGAACCTCACTTGAAAGTATGAGGTTAAAATTGTTACAATTGAAACATGAAGGACTAAAATGAAATTTAAATAAAAGTTGAAGTGTGAAAAATATAATTTGCCCCCAAAGATTGCCATAGGAAGATTTGGCATGGACTTTGTCATCACCAATGTCAATGTCAGATTCTCTCTTTGGAATAAAACTGCTTGGATGGAGTTTTAAAAATTGAATAAACATTTCAGTAGGTCATATTTGCCTTCTGAAATGGGCTTTTGCCATTAATAACTTTTGCCTTTGGATGTGTGTTGGGTTAGACAAATCCATGAAATTTGTTGTTATATTTAAGTTTTTGAAATCGATGTTTGACACAGGCACATACCACAGTTACACTTGTCACACTAATGACTTGGTATCACCAATCAGCTAACTTGTGACATTTGTTTAGATTGTGATCAACAATAACTCTACAGAACAATAACACAACTTTAAACACCAACACTGTAACATGTTAAACTCTCTCTCGCTGTTTTGACAATCCTCAAAATTTTGGAATTTTACCAAATTAGCACTGTGTTCTCTTTTTTTCTTTCTTTTTTTTCTTTTTATTTTTTTTATTTTTTTATTTTTTTTTATTCTCTTTTGGTGAACTAGGTAATAGCTGATCTGAGCAATGTGTAATGGTTACTTGGATTTTTTATTTTATTTTATTTTTTCTAATACTGGTCGCTCTATTTGGGTTTTTTATTTTCTTCAAAAAAATAGAATTTAGTTTGACAAAAATAAATACCAAAAAAATATTTTAAATTTTAGAGAAATTTATTTTACCCCCCAAAAGATGAAATCATATGAAAAATGGATAGTTACGGGTTGGTCCTATAAAATCATAGATATTTATTATTATAAAAATATTTTAAAAAAATAAAATTCAACTACTTACGCTTCTCACATCATATTTCAATACAAACTAATACAAATAAACTAAAAATTTACAAAACTCATAACAAAAACCAAAATGGCCCAATCATTTATCACTTTGATAAATTTTTCAATATCATTACTAGTATCAAATGACCATTTCACAAACAAAAAACATACATTTAACAGGTCTCAATATTTTCTCATTATCAAAATGAGGGGCAAATACATAAAGTTTTTCACTCAGGACTTGTGAGGTAATAAATCCTAGGACCTGTTGATAATTTTTGTGAAATAAATATATATAAAATATATATTTTTTAACCAAATAAGTTTTTTTGAACTTTTATTTTGTTTTATTTATAGAAAATAAAATTTGAAAACTCAAATCAAATGGTGAATATATTTATTCATCGCATTCTCTCTTTGCTTTGTAAACTTTTATCAACATAACAAAATATTTGTATTTTCTTTATACAAAAAAATGAAACATATAATTTAATGAGAAAATGCAATAAATTTAAGTTGTGGCCTCTGGGATTGGTTAAGTGTTACCCACATGCCCATATCAACAAATTTACAAGTGTTTTTACGGTTGGTGACGATTGATTTCCTGAGAGAGGAATTTTAATGTTGTCTGGGTTAAAAAGTGGAGTTATTGCTGATGTGAGAATGTAGATGAGTTGTATTCTACCTAAACAAATGTTACAAGCTGGTTAGTTGGTGTTACCAAGCCATTAGTGTGACATGGTGTAACCGTGGTATCCATATTTTCTACCAAGCTGGGCTTTGTCATCAATTGTTGTAATTAAATCAATTTAGTCAGAAGATGAATTTCATGCATTCTGCTGCAAATTGATGCCTTCTTACAGAGAATGAGGGACAATATTTCTGAGACTGTAACAACTGCCCCAAAAGTACAAAAATTCGAGAGGATGCATACTTTACAAAAAGAACACAGGGATGCTTTGGAAAGAGCTCTCAGTTTGAACATACCTCACGCTGTCAATGCCCCTGAAGACGAACCCTCAACAAGCAAGGAAGAATCTGTAGAAGGTGAGGATGCCGCTGAGTCTTCTGAGAATGAAGCAAAAGCTAAATCAGTGTCCTGCGGTGGAAGAACTAACTGGAATGCTGTGGTTGGGAAGATTTTGAAGAAAAACGAGTCTGGAGAATTCCTACTGAAGAATGTCACAATTGCTCCACAATAACAGCCCCGTCTCTGATGGTTGTCTTATTTTTTAGTGATTGATTGTATGCATGTTATAGGTTATTTTTTTATCATTGGTAATCATTTTTTGTATGGTTACAGTTTTTACCATATCTTGTAAAAAGCATTGACATTCAACCCTGGCTGGGCTTGCACCCATGAGGTGCAATTTTACATGTTAAACAGCAGATTGTTATTAGTGTTTTTCAAAGGTGTAATCTGTTTGTAAAAAAATGTGTGTTTACAACATATTATTTCATTTTACTTGAAACTATTTTTTGTCTGTGCATTTGTGAGTTTCTATTCAATGTTCAGAGTTGACGATGGAAAATCAAATCTGAGAGATCCTCTATCGAAGGTTCCACTCTGCATCTCCTAAGAACCAGGAGCTACTGTGCAATTTTAAGGATTTTGGAAGTTGAATCTCTCCTAAATATTACTCCCAACCCCAATTTTGTTTCTTAAACGTGCAAGTGGCAACCAGTTGGTTGGTAGTTTTAACATTCTCCTACCTTGGCTGAATGGGCTTAATCTCTTATGGAGGATATACTCCCTTGTCTTTGTGTGGTTATTTGGGCTGCCCGGGAGCTCATTTCAGTGCTTGTACATACATATGGAGGATATATAACCTTTCACCTCGTACATCGTTTACTACTTGATCTGTAGGTTAAAATTCATACATCACCCAGACACACATGGAGGCTTTCCACTTTGTACATCATTTGCTTCCTTTGAAACTCATCCATCCATCCCTACAAATTAGGGCAAGCTCATGCACGCACTTGGCAGAGTTCTTTTACCAGCAGCCCAGATTACCAGTGTCCAAAAGAGCTAAAAGAACATATCAACTCAACGAGACACACATTAACTTTGTCCGTGGCAAGTACTGGAGCTTTTATGCTGTGATATAGAACCACAAAGGGTATACCTTTGTAGCCCCGTGGGAGTTAAGAGTCAAAGCTCTTGGTAAATTGTTTCCACCATTCAACCATCAGTCTCCACCAAGTCCAGAATAAGCTTGATCATCAATTTCGTGAAAGATCCTTGAGCCTACCACATCACTCCTCTATATAATCCATAATGGGCATTAATAACTCATGTTAGAAAGCAGTCTATAGGGTAATGTGCAATTCAATATTTTTTTTACTATTCCACTTTCTGTTTTGTTTAACATAACCAATCAAGAACATCTCTTGAATGCAAGTGATAAAAAGAAAGTGGAACCATACCAACCAAACCCAGATTTATGTGCCATACGTATAGTACAATATAACACCAAAACTGTGATTTTGGATTATGAATTTAAAAATAGAAATGAAGATGGTAAAAAAATTTGAATAAAAATCCCTATGAGAATCTCTTTCCAAATTTCTATGAGAATCTCTTTCTAAATTTCTATCCAAATCCATGATTCAAATATAGCACAACTTATGTCACATGATGTAGAAGATGAGCAGACCAGCAACACTGTAGCATGCTAATACTACTGCTAATCATGCAGAGGAGCCGGCACCTCTTGAGTTGAGCCAGCTCCAACTCAAGCACGGGCAAAAGTTCACCAAAAGGGAGGAACTTCTCCAATCAATACAGGCTAAAATAAAAGATCTTAGTTCAGACAGCTGAAACAAGATTGCAAACCGCTACCCTTCAGTGGGGAAGGGATTCAGACCAATGAAGGATACAAGAATTGCCCTTTGACTTCAATTTCAATAAAGCGAGGAACCATTCCTTCGCTTCAATCCAATCACGCTGGAAGACAGAAACTGGCAGCTGTAGTTCTCCTAGTCTCTTGACATCGAGATGGGGGATCACCAATAAGCCATATGCTTCGCAAACCATATTTTCCTCTACTAATTGAAGCTAGCATATGAAATTTTGGGTTGAAGGGCTTCATTCATAAAACTGGGAAGAGAATGAAACTGTACCACCCTTCAGACCGGGCTTGAGCTTGTTGCCTCCATAGAACATCTTTAAAAATACCTGAAATGTCATTCTTCTCATACAATTCCAAAAATATATGGGCCAACCCAGCACTTAAAAATGCAATGCAATCCAAGTTATCTAACGGCTTCATTAACCATAATATGGAAACACAGCATCGATCCAACCAAAAAAAAAAGAAAAATCAAAAGAAGCAAATGAAACAACTTAAGTTGTCACCATCTTAAATTTTTGTACAGCTAACATTACAACTTATAGCCACCATTTAGGAGTGTCTCTGCAGAGCTGGGACAGTTCTTCATGTTTGCATAGATTCAGCATGGTAATTATCCAGTTCCTTGTCAAGATCATCAACTGATTTATCCATGCCTTTCTTCATCCCTCGACCACCACGGCCTCGCCCACGAGCACGTCCACGGCCATTCCACAAACCACCTCGGCTCCTCTGACTGCAGATAGAGATACCATGTAAACTAAAACCCATGTATGTACTGAGATACAACCGCTCCAGCAAAAATTCAATACCAGTAGGTAGGCAAAGTACGAGATGTGCAGAATGTTACCGAGAGGTGCTATTATTTCGGACCCCTAGCCTTATTATTTTCCACTTGTCCTACCTTGGCAAGACTATCAAGAACATTTTCAGTTCCTGACAATAAGTTGCCGAACAACAGACTACTAAAAGGCCAACTAAGTGGATGGTTTTTGCTTACTTTAAGTGCTTCCTAGCAGACCTACCTCTTTCGACCAAAAACACTAGAAAAAGAGAATTAATAAGTAATCCAAAGCTGAAGTACTTAAAATATTCAGCAAATATAGGCTCACGAACAAGCTTCAAATCAAGTACACCAGCACAAGCTTAGCTTTAAAAAACTGGTTGCGCCCAGTTAAACTCGGCTGATTGTTTTTGCTTAAAAAACAATTCAGAAAAATATAGGCTTGTGAAAAAGTTTCAAATCAAGTACACTAGCACAAGCTCAGCTTTTAAAAAACTAGACACACTGTATTAAACTCAAGCCAAGCTTTCACCCCATCCAATTATTTTGTTTAACCCACTCTTGTACTCCCCCTCTGACATGGCAACTTACATGCATGGGAAGGTAGAGTCCATTGCACCACTGCAGTGATGACACATCATTTGGTACACAAATTTGGCATTAAAATTTGATCATCACAGCATTACTCTTCTCATGCCTTAGATTTATTTGATACATCCTCTCTCTCATTCAATTCTAGCAAGTCATGGAATGTTAGATGGGCACAGAAAGAACACCATAGAATTTAGAAACTTGTCCGCAAGTGTTGAAGATGGTTCCTTAAAGAATATAAAAAGTAGTTTTGAAAAATGCAAAAGACCTAGGAATTTGCTTAAAGAAGCCTTACCCAGATTGACGATTAACTGCAGCAGAGCCTCTGCCACGACCTGCGGGCCTGAAAGACCTCAAAGACTCAGTAGTGCAATTGTTACAACAGTAAATGAAAATAAAAATGGTTGATGAATCAACAATAGCAACTGTTGTATAAAATGCCCACAAATAAACAAGGTGTACTAATCTCCTAGTTCAGAGAGGAAGGGGGAAGCGTCCCATTAAATTAAATAAATATAAAGGCATCAGTAATTTTCTCTTCTCTCAAATTCTGGGTCAAAATTAACACTACTCTGCGAAAATTGATTTTTAGAAAATAACATTAATTACGTCTTTAGAAAACAAAATGCTTGGTAAAGATCTCAATGGCAGCACCTAATATAAAAAGTAAACACAACAGCTACCAAAAAAACAAAACAAGTTAGAACCATGATATTTCGTGGCAATGAAGTCTAGAGGCCAGCCACTGTTCCAATATTTTATTTTCAAGGACCCCATTTTTTTATTTCCAGCAAGTCGACATTTCCATAATCCATCAAAAGATTCCAATTTGTTCACTTAGCAGATCACATTTCAAGCAAGATCAGATCTCTAACTATAGGCAATCCAAGGGGGGAAAATGGAGCTAAGTTGATGTTAACAACAAAATGGCACGGTAACGATCTACAAATATTAGTGACATTGTTGAAAACAATCTGCAATATGGCTCTTACACTTTAAAAAAGTTAAAACCAGTAGAGCAGCAGAACATGACCAGATGCTTATAAAAGACAAAACACATAGCAGTAAATTATCAAACCAATCATGTCTTGAAAATGGTTTTTAAAATGTTCAAATTAAGCCACTGAATTAAAACGAATCCCTACACCCCTCAAGCAAGGCTGATGCGAATATTGAACAGCATAGATAATGTACTAAATCCTTGATCTTCAACCCAAAAAGTTATTCAAAAGTTCCAAAAGTACAAGCTAGTCATCCACTTATATTTACCAGCTAACTTGACAAGAATATAGTAAATTTAACCCCAAACAACATAATTATGAAGTGTAGCCACACACATAGTGACAAAGGAAGTAAGAAATAATACATACATAACAACAGTCCGCCTCCCATTTACACCTCCAACTACATTGACACGAGCTGAAACAGCAACCTCTGAGTTGGTGCCTATTATTTCAATCCTCATAGGCTTTCCATCCAATTGAACATTGTTATACCGCTTAAGAGCTTGAAACGCATCACTTCGTCGGACAAATACTACTTCAGCTGAACCCTGTAAACAAGTAAGAAAAAGTTAGCACTTCTGCAACCCACACCAGTTGATCACACAAGTACCCCATTAGATTAGTATATCTATAGACTATAATAAAATGCAGCCACCAAGTCAAAACTAAAATAACCTTGTGACAGCAACACAAATTGTGTGCGCGCACGAGAGAGAGAGAGAGAGAGAGAGAGAGAGAGGACAAAATACTCATTTCCAACATGCTATAGAAGAAGAGAAGTCAACATTTAACTTGGAGCTCTACCCCGTGAGTAAAGACATGGAACTAAGACAAACTGACACCATTAAAGTACATGCAGTGTGGCATAATCATAATAATGCTCCAAAAGAAATTTCAAATGGTCTATTCTGATTATTGTCTGTATCTTCTTTTTTTTCCTTTCTTTTTTTTTTTTTTGGAACAGATTCAGCAACAAAAGAGAATTTATTAATGAAGAAAGTGAGGTCACAAGGTGAGGAGGAGGAGTCATCTTACAAGAGAAGACAAAGAAAACCACTATCAAACATAATGAAGAAAACAAACTAAAATTCACAAACAGCTCTCCAATCAATGAATATCAAAAAAAGCATAACCCCTTTGAATGCAGGAGAAACATGAGCCCTAAACGAAGCCAAATAGAAAACCCTATCCCATAACAAATCCAAGTCTGCACAGCATAGTAGCAACTCAAAACTTAAATTCCTGGGATTAAACATGGATTAAGTGAAAATGAGTGTATAGATCAGACAGTCTCACAAAGTTCAATGTTAACTGAGATACATAATATTGCAAAGCACACCCAAGATGATGGCTAAGGATCTTGGAGAAGCTTTTAAGGGTGGCACAGGTACGGTACCTACCTCCATAAATTGACAACAGGGAAGACACAGTTCTTCAAAATCTAAATACTGGAAAGCAGCCATATGAATGTAGACTAATCACCATATTAAACGTGTATCTAATTGTCTTTTAGTAGCAATAGGCAACAGATTGCAGAGAAAGTAAATCATTTGTAAAAGCATCTTTGGCAAGCACATTTAACTACCTATTAAGTATGCAAGGCATGAATGTTATGTTGAGATGTGTCCAACAAAGAGGGGGCGACACATTTACGTGAACTTAAACATGAAAACTTAAGACATTAATTACATGGAGTAGCACATGGAGATTGGACACGTAAATGCAGATTGAATTCAATAGCCAACCTAAACACACTTCTTTACCTCAAATCAGTTTTTACAAATTCATACTTTTTTTCATGGATATTGACAATATTTAGAATAAAATACAACCCTAAAATCAATTATGCCATTGGGCTTCTTTCAGACACACCTTAGCAAATGCTCAAATGCCTTGTTAACTCAGCTGAATAATCTCTCTGTCCACCAAACATGCTGTACAGGACATTTGAAAGAAATGAAAGGGCAACAATGCTACCTCAGCATTTAGCAAATGTTTCTATGTGTCCCACCCCCACTTTGTGCAACTAAGCCCAAAACCAAATTCCAGCCAAAATAAAAAAAATCAATTTAACCAAACAAGCAGAGAGTCTAAATAAATGCACTTAACAACATATACTAGAAAAGAATAATTAGAAGTATATGTACTAAGACTGGACACTTACACTTGGGCGACCATTTTTGTCATAATGAACTGTATATCGTTTCAGTTGTCCAATCTCAGAGAAAAGTTCCTGAGTTACAAACCAAATTCCAATATAATAAAAACTTAAGAAGTCCATTACAAAAACAGATTTAATACAAAAATGTAATGCACAAATTGTACCTTTATATCTTCATTGGTCACTCCAATGTCCAAGTTCGAAATGTATAACTTTGTACCATTTTCAACTCCATTTAACCCTGCAGCTCTAAGGCTGTCTTCAAACAAATCACGTTGCCATGGAAAATTCTTCGTTCTGCGGAAAGACTGATGCAAACATATAGAAAAAACAACCCAGATTTGAAAAGGTAACATCAGAATAGGACCATAAAGTACAATAATTCATCATTCTTCAAGAGCAAATTAAATATCAGCAAAGAAATTCCATGACATAAGGAGCAGAAACCAGTTATATTGAAATGTTAACCACCATGTCATCTTGAGATATATGATATAGCCTGTAGATGGGAGAAGAGGATTTGACCCACTGCAAATAGAGAGCTACAGGGTGAGAGCTTCAGTTCTGAAGTTCAGCCAAGGAAGCCCCTTCGCAAAAACGCCATGAACTAGGATAAGTAACTGAGAATCTCGCCCCCAAAGAATTTCCACATATAGCAAGAGGATCCATTATAAACTCCCCGTCTAAACAACCAGTAATCATGGACTAAAGTAATTTCAACTAAATAATTAGGATTAGAGATCATATAGAAATTTGAACCCCACTAGTTGTTAGGGAATGTTATACTGGTGAGATCCCAAATTCACAAGTTCAATTATTGAAGCTCCTTTGCGAAAAATGCTACAAAGTAGCATTATAACTCAATGATGCCACCAACGATCTTTCAAACATCTACCAACGAGATCCATCACAAACTCACAATTACAGACAAACTGTGTCGTAATGTACAAATACACCATAAGATGACATCGGGTCTTGTGGCTGGGCCAAAGTGAGCTTCTCCATGAACAAAAATAATGTCACAAATCCTCTCATGTTTGAGTTTCTAATGCAGGGTTAGACATCCTTGTATTTTGGTTTCTATAAAATATGAGATTCTCTAGCAAATGAATAAGACATCCATGGTTTTGAGCTTGCCTTGGCAATGACGTAAGATGATGGCCGAGTATTCACCCTTAGTGGACCTCTGCGAGGTGGCCCTGTCATTCTTCCACCACTGAATGACCCTATTGGCCCTCGACCACGTTGGCCCCTTCCTCGTCCTCTACCTCTCTCGCTACTCCGCCGGTTCTTTATCATGTCATCAAGAGACATATCAAGAGAAGCCATTCAAATGCAGATTAAACAAGCCTCTTCCAAAGAAAGTAAATCTGTCAAACAACCAAAATGTAGTATGTAAACATCTAGGCATATATGCTTGAACATGATTTCATTTAAAGGATATAAATGGCAATTCTGTCTTGGTGAGGGCTAGGTAGGACCAATTATGCTGTCCCATTCACAATCTCCATACAATCACAAAAATATTACAAAAGTAATGCAACACTGGGTCTTGACATATTGTGCATGAGTTGTTGTGTCAGTAGCAAAACCTAGCATAATAAAAACTTCATTACAGAAGGCATATAGATAACAAAGAACCTGCTTTTAAAGCCAAAAAAAAATAACACTTCCCTGAAATAGGCATCAAATCAACTATAGATAACAATCAGTTTCATAGCTGACAGATCAATACCAAAAAATCGTTACTGACCCAACCCATCAAGAATTATAATCTAAATATCTAGAAACAGTCAGATACATATATCTCCCGGGTGAATTTACGACAATAAAGTGTCCGGTAGCCCCAAACTACTTCCATTTAGATTTAAATCTTACACCGCTACACTACAAACACAACTAATCGAAATTGTATCTTGATTAAAAATTGTGTTAGAGAAACAAAATTGAGAGTGAATTTCAAAAACAAAATAAAAACCATGAGTATCTATGACTGAACCGAAAAGCACAAAACCGAGAAAAACTATAAAGCAAGACAAATGCTTCCAGAAGGAAGCTTTGGTTGCTTATAAAGGCAACCACTACCGATCCTCGCTATATCATGAATATAATTCCACCCAAAAAAAAAATTGAATTTTGCATCTCGCGCTCTGATTTCAACAGATTTCCACACAAAAAAATTCTTGAAACAAAATCAATAACCAAGAAACAGATCCGTGCCCTTTAGAAACGTCCTAAAACGAATCTGAAGCACAACAAAATCACAGAAAACGAAATAAATCTAAGCATCTAAAAAAACACATACATATATACATAGATGGGAAAGGAACAAGAATGAAGTTGACGAGAATACCTGAAGAAGACCGTAAATCAGCTTGCGAATCAAAACGCAGAGAGAAACCTGGTATTTATGTGCAAGAACACGAGAAACTTGATGGAAATTTCTATGGAGAATGCAGAGATACGTAAGAGGAGAGATAAGGAAAGCGATGAAGGGGCAAAAGATCAAGGAGATGAGAGGAGCTTCAGATGATGACCGACATTATTAGGGTTTGATAAGGGAGTTTCGATGAAAAGAAAAAGAAAATGGATTGAGAGGAGAGGAGAAAAAAGTTTCAGATTAGGGTTTTTTTTTCTTTCTTTTCTAATGGAGAGGCTTCGTTTCGAGGAAGGCGGTGATTGATACTCTTTCTCTTTTCGTCGTCAACGCTGCAACTCTGCCAAGTCAAGCTGGGCCGGAATCTGGAAATTTCATTCAGGCTCCTATGAGACCCACTATTTTCTACTGGGCCGGACACAAATTTGGGCCCAGTATGGCCATCTGTGGTTTCAAATTTCAATTTCTGAAAATTTTTCCAGAATTTTTTTTTTTTTGGAAATAAATATCAAAAGCCTTTTTTTTGGGGGATGAACCCATAAATCCCAAATTAATAACTTATATAATGTTTAGTCCTAAAAGTTTTCTTATAGACTAAAAGGTCCCATTACAATGTTTCAAACATCAGATTAATGTTTCGAACATTAGATTTCGAACATCAGATTAATGTTTCGAACATTAGATTTCGAACATCAGATTAATGTTTCAAACATTAGATTGATGTGCAAATAGGACTAAATGGAGCATAAGAAAACTTTTAGGACTAAATGGTTCAACTTTTCAGAAACTAGGACTTATGGGTAAATTTTCCTTTTTTTTTTAATTTTTAAAAAATATTTTTGATTTTTTTATTTTTTTCACGAAATTAATTTTTAATTTTTTTAAAAAAAATTCTGAAAATAAGTTTTTGAAAACCAAATCAAATATGGCCAGTTTGGCATAACAAGGAAAAAACAAAAAAAATCATGGTATTGGTTTTTTTTTTTGTTTTTTTTATTTTTAATGTTAGGGTGTTTTGACTAAAAATATAATACAATTTAAAATTCAGAAAATTGAAAAACGATTTCTTAAGGACATTTTTCCAATTAAAGCAACCTTACGTTTTTAGTGGTATTTTAATTTTGTATTCAATTTATTTAGGTTTTTAAAGGTTTTTAGGCTTATAATTCTTATTTTTTGTCAAAAATGAATGAAAAGTGAAAAAAAAATTACAAAAGACAAAAAGAACTGCCCAAACAAGCTTACACTTTGATAAATTTAAAAATTAAATAGTAAAATGGATATAGTGCAATATCACCAAAAGGTAAAAACATTCCAAAATATTTATGTGCGACGTTAGTGGCATTAACACATCGAAAATTGTGGAACTAAAAAATTCAAAACTTGAGGTTAGATTTAACGTAAACTCCTTTTAAAAATTACTTTCAGCTTTTATAATAGAGCTTGTCATTTGACGAGTTAATGAAATAATACACTCTATTTATAATATTACTTTTTACGTTTCTAGTGTCATCTCCTCTCCTTCGTCTCTTCTCTACCTTTACGATACAGCTTTATGAGTATAAAACCACTAACTTCATAGTTAGGGCTAGAAGCAAACCAATTTGTTAGTTAGGGCTAGAAACAAACTAATTTGTTTACTTTAATTTGAGAACTTAATATGTTTTAAAATGAATTTAAATTTAATTTATTTATCTATGTGTCAGTTTTAAACAAATTTTTAACAAGTTGACACATGAGTTAAGCTTGAATTGCTTGATTTTTTATAGAACATATATTTATCGAGATGAGTAGTTATTTGTTTAAATTTGATTTGAAAATTTAACAAGTTTTAAAATGTACACCAATTTTGGTCATTCGCACACACTCCATCATCAGTTACCACACTCTATCAATATCCACATTATTCTCACCTTTTATTTATTTATTTATTGAAATAGTCATTTCCACTTGTATAAAAGATGTATCAAATAAGGTGAAAAAATTCAAAGATGTAATTCTATTTGTTGGTAAAAATTTGGTTTAAGCCTACTTGACAGTAATTAATTGATAGATTTAAATAATTTTAAATAAACACAAAAAGATCAGACTTTGTGGTTAAATTCTATACCTTAAATAGATTAAGGACTTCACTGGAGGTTATTTAAGTAAAGAAAAGATAGGATAGAACATAATATGCATTTATTTAACTAGATTGTCACTTGTTACCAGTTACAATAATTTAAATAAGAATAAAAAATTGAAAAATACAGCAATCAATAGAAAAAAATAAAATGGGTAATGAAAAAACTATCACTATTCTACTCCTTAAAGTGCTAACTTAACTACTCCTACACAGATATTACAATTTCTGAGTTTTGTGGATTGATTGATTGATCTTCTTTTCTTTTTTTTTTCTTCATTCATCAAGTCTTCATTTTAAATTTGCTTGGCTATCTCATGTTGTAACTATCAATCCATGATCTTCCTTGATCTTTGCTCTACTCAACCACATCTTATCTTCATAGGAACTACTTGCAGATTTTGTGTTTTGCCTTGGTATTGATCCCCCAATTTTAACATATGATTTCTAATTGATTTTAACAGGCTTTTATTTAATCTTTTCAAGCTATATCATCATCTTTTTCATGCCACGTTACTAATATATTTGTCACGCCATGTCAACATATTTGTTGATCGGAATAATAATAATAAAAAAAATGTAGCCAATTTTATTCTTAAAAAATAGTCTATGGTCTTAATCGACAAACCATAAATAAACTTGGCTATAATTAACAGGCCATAATTGAGAGAAAAATAAAATGTGGTGTCAACAATGCCCCCCTCATTTAAATGGATTGAAGAATGAAATTCAATTAAATAATTTATAAGACGATTTACCACAATCGATAGAAAATATTTTATGGTGCAAACAATGCCCTCAACTGATTTACATCACCAGTATTTCTTAAGGCTTTACATTATCCATAAACTTGGCTATAGTTTGAGCCCTTTTGTATTTGATGAAACATGGGTTATGCTTACACTTCTAATATTTAGCACTATTTCAAAGTTTGAAACAAAATTTATTAACAAAAATAATTAATTAGCCTTATGTCGATGAAAAAATTGGTGTAAATTTGGTCCGGCCTGGCCCACCTAGGCTTGGGCTCGGGCTCGAGCTCAACAAGTATTCGGGGCCTTGGGCAGGGCTTGAACATTTTTTTTTAATTTTTTCACCAAAATTTTATTTTTTTTCACAAAAAATGACACTAGGCCTCGAACAGGCTGGACTTTGAGTAAGCCTTGAGCGGGTCAATAGGCGAGGCCCACGAGCTAGGTCGGGTTTCAAAATGATGGTCCAGGTCCAGGTCCAAGTCCAGGTCCAGGCCCAGGCCTAGGGTCCTGAGCCTAATCGAGTCAGGCCCACCTCGAGCGCAAGCGGGCTTTTGGCCGCCTAGGAGTCGCGAGCCATTTTTACACTCCTATATGCGAAGAATAACTAATTGACCATCAACTATTAAACTGGCATGTGTCGACATTCAACAATTAGCTATTAAATTAGTCTTCATGCAAAATATAACCAATTGACCATTGGTTATTATTGGTTTGGCCAAGTATTGGCTATTATATGGCTATATTTTTTTTATTCCATCAAACTTATAAGTATAAGACGGCTCTGTTTGGTAAGAGTTTTTTTGGCTATTTTAGCCACAAAAGACAAAATATGCTATTTTAGCCACAACAAATAAAATACCACATCCAATCCATAATCATTACACTCTTCTCTCACAAAAAAAGTCAAAAAAGTCAAAAAGCCCTTCTCAAACCAAACTTTTTAGCTTAGGCTAAAATAACCAAAAAAGCCAACCCACTTTCCAAACGGAGGCGATGTTGTTTTTGTTAACCAGTTCATCAAAATTAACTTTTGATGTGAACCAAAACCCATGGTGGTCATTGGGTAGCAAAAATCATAATATCAAATGGTTTTAGAAAATCAAAACTTTTGACAAATTTAACAATGAAAAATCTAAAAATTTTGAAGATATTGATTTGTGATTATGTATCAATTTTAAGCAGCAAATAATAATCTCAATCAAACAATCAAGACAAATCGACAAAACAATTTTACGTGGAAAAATCATAATTGGAGCGCCTTTAATTGTGATAAAAAAATCATGGACAAAAGTCACAAAACAATCCACTAAGTAGATACAAAGGAATTACACAAGTGTACTCTCAATTACCTAACGAATACATTCATGAATTGAACCGACCCCTATGTGCCTCTTCCAGCCCCGTATTCACCTCGAAATTGTTGCCTAACATTGAATCTATAACGCCGATGTCGAATCCACGACGATGAGCCACTCTAGAATCTACAAAAGCTTCAAGCTCAAATTTTTCAGAATCCACCGAAAAACAACTCTCTCTTTTTTTGAGTAAAACAAACTAAACAAACCCTTTAATATAATTCACTCAATTCACGATTAAACTCTCACAGATATCAAAGGAAGCAAGCAAAGAAGCTCCAGATAAAAACCTTAATACCCAAAAAGAAGATCTGGAAGTCGTAACCCTGAAATCTGATATAACCACATATTTATAGAAAATAGAGCCACGATCTCTACTCGAGCGAACTGACTAAAACGCGTATGACAAAACAGGGTCTACGCTCGAGCGTAAGAATGGCCACTTGAGCGGAAAAAAACAACTCTCAGTACTTTTGCAAGTGAGTGAAATTTCTAAAAGATTGCGATCTCCGCTCGAGCATAGGAATGGCCGCTCAAGTGGAAAAACAACTTTGACTGCAATTTAGCCTTTTGCTTTAGGGGTGTTGCCCCTCGACCTCGCTTGGTCGCTGCCCCAAACCCGCCAAAGGGCGCTGCCCCCTGAACCCCCGCGAGTTAATTGGGTAGCTCAATCCTCGATATAGTCATTGAAGTGGCAAACATGAAAGAATTAACTTTTGAAACATCTCTGCAAAGCACATTTCGAGCTGGATTTGCATCTAAAAACTCATAGCCTCACTAAAATAAAAGTTGAATAAAATTATTACTGAAAGGAGTTTTGTCAAGCGGAATTGCCAACAACAAAAACCTAACAAATAATAACAAATATGAGTTATTCATAATTTTCAGGCAAGTTTAAAATCGTGTCCCCCACGTTCATAATTTTTAGTTATCTTTGGCTTAAAATTATGCCCCTCAAGTGAATGTTCAACATTATTTTGTGATGAATTTTTAACATCTTTTGAGAGAATGGGTTGTTCTTCTTTTTTAGTTGTTAACGACTTATGAAAACTCTCTAAAGTCACATTATCTTCATGACTTGGTATGTTAATCCTTCGAGTCACATACCTTGGCTCTTCACGAATAATTGGCTCCTTCAGTGTATTAATTCTATGAGCCACATTATTTTCGTACATTAGCATTTTAGAAGCAATTGTCTTTAATTTTTCCTGCCGCTCTATGCCATTGAAGGCTACCTTTACTATTTGCTTTTGATGTGAATTCAAGGCCGTCTTTACTTTTTGCTTTTGATTTGGATTCAAAGTTGTCATTACACTTTGCTTTTGATGTGGAGGCATGATTTTCATTAATTGCTCTAATTGACAAAGAAAAGCAAATATTACTTCCTGATCTGAGCCACTAGGGTGGCTAAGAAATGCACGTACTATTTCCAGATTTGAGCCACTAGTGTGACCCAATTTCGGATCTTCATGGATGTTGGAATGGTTCCACCAGACGTGCCAATTTATGTTGGTAAAAATTTGGTTTAAACCTAATCGACAGATTTAAATTAGTTTTAAATAAATACAAAAAGATCAGACTTTGTGGTTGAGTTTTTTGTCTTAAACAGATTAAAGACTTTCTTGGAGGTTTATCAAGTAAATAAGAGATAGAACAGAACATAATTTGTATTTATTCAACTAGATTGTCACTTGCTACTAGTTACAAGAACAAATAATTGCAAAATACAACAATCGATTGAAGAAAATAAATGGGGGTTAGAAAAACTATCACTATTATACTCTGTTTGCACCATAAATAAAATTTCTATGGATTATAACTAGGTTTAAACATTCTATTACTTATTATTATTATTATTGTTATTATTATTATGATTATGCAAGAAAATCTTGAAAGTTAAGAGAAATTAAGTCAAGTTTTGAAGATTCAAGGGATGGAGGACAAGTGGCAACGTAATAAGGTGAAAGTTATATGGGTAGTTAGATGATGGTTAATAGATGTTTTTTCCTACATTTTTTTTTGGTATAATATTGCCATTGATGGCTCTATTGTAAAGTGGATAAACAAATCAATTCACAACTTGAGAAGTCTAGAAGTAATCTAGTTTGTTTAGGAATAGCAGTGCTTGTAACTAGGAGTAGCAGTAGTAGTAGCAGTTAGTGTTTGTTCAAATTTATGTCGATTGTAATACTTAAAGACTTGAAATTTGATCCTTGTGGTTAAAGTCACAAGTTTTATTATTTTCAGTCAATTTTCAGTTATATTTACTTTGTTTCTTCGAGAAGTAAACCTCTAAAGAAGTCCTTGAACATGTCAAAGCATTAAGACACTCAACTACATTGTTTGATTCTGTTGTTTGGGAAAATTGGTTTGTTTGTTGTTTGTCAATATCACACCCAAATTAGATTTTTGTTAACATATTTTGACACGCTCAGTGGGACATCGTCCTAACCAGGAGAGAAAAAATAATGATACAAACAAAATATCAAGAAATTATGCCATCAAGTGGCATGTTTGCATCTTGTGCACCAATGGATGCAAACTACCAATGGAATGGCCATGTTCTAATGGGTATGAATTATTAGTGGAATGCCTCATCTTCTATGTATAATGATTGTCAATATTATGACAATGATTCTACCGTCTATTGCCAACATAATGGCATGGAAAGAATAATTCGGCGTTGTGAGAATGAAATTTATTGGAGCAAGAGTGAAATTTTGGCTCTACAAAAAGAAATTAATTCTCTTGATTGGCAAAAATTTCAAATAATTTCATCACCTCCATATTATTTGATGCAAAAAGATATAAATTACTTTAATGAAAAAAATCGTCAACTTAGTTGTCAATTTTATCAAGTTCATGGAGAAATTTAACATTGGAGTAAAAAATTAGAGAATCTTAAAAAGTATAAATTTTATGTGTTTCTAAGAGGCTTTTTCAAGAAAAGCTTTTTCTTCACAAAAATCATGGCCAAAGAAAAATTAAGTTATGAAAATGGCATGCCCGAGGGGCATTTTTTAAGCCATTAATTGAAAAATAAGACCAACTTCTTTTTGCCAAAAGCTATTGAGCATTTTAATCCAATTGAAGGATATGATTTTAAGTCAAATATGACAAAGAATCTTGAACAACCATTACAAAATGATGGTGAACATTCAATTGAAGAGTATGATTTTAAGTGAAACATGGCTAAATTTGATGAACAACCATCACAAAATGATGATGAAAATCTAATTGAAGGGCATGTTTTAAGTTTTTGAAATATGGCTAAATTTGATGAAAAAACATCATAACATGATTGTGAAAATCTAATTAGGGGGTATGATTTTAAGCCAAACATGGCTAAAAATTATGAACAACTCACATTTGATGAATTTGAATTTTTCGACATTGTTAATTTTGTCAAAAAATTTAATTTTCTAAAGTCAGTTGGCATTATGATTTCTGTCATCCAACAACTACAATGGCTTTGTGGTTCACATCAAAAAATAATTTTGATAAAGCAATTTACAAAAAGAAATTCTGAATTTTATTTCTATTTTTTTATATAACAGTAATGGAGGAGTATTTCGATGTAGCCACAACAAATAAAAAACTATATATATATGGCCAATCAATTATAATTTTCAAAATTTCTATTATATATTTATGTTCATACAACTCTTCAAGAATTTGAATACTCATTCTTAAAGAGTTGGGGAGCATTGTTCGCACCACAAATAAAATTTCTATCGATTACAACTAGGTTTAAACTTTCTATTATTTATTATTATTATTGTTATTATGATTATGATTATGTAGGAAAATCTTGAAAGTTAAGAGAAATTAAGTCAAGTTTTGAAGATTCAAGGGATGGAGGACAAGTGACAATGTAAGAAGGTAGAAGTTATATGGGTGGTTAAATGATGGTTAATATAGATGATGGTTAATAGATGTTTTTTCTTTTTTTTTTTTTTTGTATAATATTGCCATTGATGGCTCTATTGTAAAGTGGATGAACAAGTCAATTCACAACTTGAGAAGTCTAGGAGTAATCTAGCCCGTTTAGGAGTAGCAGTACCTGTAACTAGGAGTAGCAGATAGTGTTTATTCAAATTTCTATCGATTGTAATACTAAAAGACTTGGAATTTGATCCTCATGGTTAAAGTGACAAGTTTTATTAATTTCAGTCAATTTCCAGTTATATTTACTTTGTTTCTTTGAGAAGTAAACCTTCAAAGAAGTTCTTAAACCTGTCAAGGCATTAAGACACTCAACCACATTGCTTAATCCTGTTGTTTGTGAAAATTGATTGTTTGTTGTTTGTCAATATCACACCCAAACCAGATTTTTGCTAACATACCCCTAAAAGTGCTAACTTAACTACTCCCAAACAGATAATCACAATTTGTGAGTTTTGTGGATTGTTTGATTGATCTTCTTTTCTTTCTTTTTTTTCTTCATTCCTCAAGTCTTCCTTTTATAATTGATTGGCCATCTAATGTTGTAACCGTCAATTCATAATCTTCTTTAATATTTGTTCCACTCAACTATATCCCATCTTCATAGAAACTATTTGCAGATTTTGTGTTTTGACTTGGTACTGATCCCTTGATTTTAGCATGTGGTTTCTAATTGATTTTAACAAATATCTTTACTGACTTTTATTTAATATTTTCAAGTCACATCATCATCTCTTTCATACCACATTACTAGCATATTTGTCACGTATGTTCGTATATTTGTTGATGGGAATAATAATAATAATAATAAATGTGACCTAAGTTTTTTTGGGTGAATAATGTGACCTAAGTTATTCTTAAAAAATAGTCTATAGTCTTTATCGACAGTTCATAATCGAATTTGGTCATAATCGACAAAAAAATAAAATATGGTATCAACACCATTATGGGTTCATTCGGGAAGTGGGTTGGCTTTTTGGCTATTTTAGTCTAGGGCTAAAAATCCTCGTTGGAAATGGATTTTTTTACTTTTTTGACTTTTATAAGAGAAAAAATATAATAATTATGGGTTAGATATAATGTTTTGTCTTATTGGACTAAAAAGCCTATTTTATTTGTTTTGACTATTTTAGCCAAAAAAATCCCAAACCTATCTTCCCAAACGAGCACTATATCAAATATCCTCTTAATTAGTATTATAAATTTCAATTTCAATAATACTTCATCCGTCTCAAAATATTAGTCTCTTATTTTATTTTTTATTGTCACAAAATATTAGTTCATTTTCAAAAATTAAAGACTAAAAATAATATGAATTTTCTATTTTGTCATTCTTTTAAATTTATTAACAATATAAAAAATACAATTATAATAATTGATATTTTTATAAAAAAAATTACTATCAAAAGGTAATTTTAAAAAATTAATATTTTTAAAATATAATAATTGTATTATAAAAAAAATAAATTTCTTAAATAGGACTATTGTTTTAGGACCAAGAATGTAATGAATTTGAAATGATTGGGTAAACGTCATTACTTTGTTGTACAAATGGGAGCGAATTGTCAAACCATTATTGCCACATGGTTGTGCGGCAAATTGATCGACTACTCAATAACTAACATAGGCAGGTCAATTAGAGAGAGTGAGCAAAAGGGCACAATGTGTGGTCTCTGATAAAGACATCAAATCAGTCAGAGGCTGATGAGTTTGCATGAAAGCGAGGCAATTAAAACTGTTTGGTGTCCAACTTATAAGAGATTGCCCCTCCTAAAAATTCTCCAAAAGACCCCACGCCATACCACACCATACATTTTATGCCTTTTAACTTTTTCTGTTTATCCAAAATTCCTCTGAACCTTCCTCCTTGGTACCTTCATTTCACTGCTCACTAACTACTGCAACTCAGCTCTCTCCCTCAAAACCCAATTTCATCAAAACTCAAATGCCTTATCAAATTCAGCGTTCTTTTCTTGTTAAAATGATGAATAATAAACTGAGTTATGTACCCAATTTAAGTTGTTTCAAAATTTTACTTCTCAAATGCAGGTTTTTCTTAGCTTATTTTCCAAATCTAATGTCTTAAATTGTCTTTTAACTTAAGAACATTGGCTTTACAAATTTATAAAACAAGCTAATTAAAATCAGGCAATGATTGGTGGTTACAAATTCTATGGGTCAAATGGTCCAAAAATATCAGAATGACGTCGTTTTGGGTACAAAACAATTCTGAAAATGCCAAAACGATGTCGTTTTGACATTTTCGGACCACTTGAGCCACAGAATTTGTGGCCACCAAACATTTTCCTTAAAATCATGTATTGAAACCAAGCTAATTGAAATCATTGATAAAAACAAAATGAAACAGTATGATAGGTCTATTTGAAGGGAAAGACTCAATTATTGTAGCAAATAAATGAGTGTGTTTTGTTGAAAGTGTGGGAATAAAATGAAATTCTCAAGCAACAACCCATATGAATATCAAGTATTAGATTGGAACAAACAAGCCTCAACTTCAACAACTACTGCACAATCACAATGTACATGCAACTCACACACAATACCCAACAAACAAGCAAAAGAAAATGAAATTCCAAATGAAACAACATCCCTAGAAAAAGAGATATCAAAGCAGTACCACGGAATTAAGGTACAAAGTACAACTCAATTTGCTTGCACACCAACTTGTGCCTGTTGTGGCTTGACCTTAGGAGGCCTTCCTCTAGGCCTCCCACTCTTCTCCCCGGCCCCCGAACCTCCATCGCTAGACCCACCACTCTTTGGCGGCCGCCCGCGAGGCCTCCCGCTCCCCACTGAAGAAGAAGAAGAAGAAGAAACCTTCTTCGGCGGTGGTGGGGGAGCATTCGGGTCCTTTGGCGGCCGCCCTCTTGGCCTGGATGGGGAAGGAAGCGCCCCGGGAGGCATCGGACTCTTGGGTTTCGGGGGCCTTCCGCGGCCCCTTCTCGGGGGCGCATTTGGGTCGAACCTCATGTAGTTGTTCTTGGCAAATACCAGCTGTCCAGTCTCTTTCATTCGGTTCAGGTGGTGCGAAAGCAAGGTCGTGTGCCCCGCTGGCAAGTCACCGTACGTGGATTCGATGTATTTCGATATCGCAGACTTGTTTGAGCCGTCCTTCTCCTTCAAAGCGTCAAGGGCTGCCAAAATCATCTGCAAGGTTTACAGATTCAGCTCTGCATTTTTAACTCGGAATACTGAAATTTTTTGAAATGCCTGAGATTGTACAGTCAAATTTATAACAATTCGAACCCAAAAGAGGGATGCGAGATGAGGGTTAGATGATCGTGTTTTTGGGTAATGTAATTCTTTAATTAAAACACTAGGAACGAACTTAAAAGTAGAAAAAAATAGTAGATTACAACGAAATTTAGATAAAACTTAGGTTCAATTTTGATTTCTTAAAATAGAAAATAAGGGTTACAAAAAATCTAAAGCTATTTTTGACAAATGTTTGACAATCCTGAAGTTAGGTTTTACAAACC
Source organism: Camellia sinensis (assembly GCF_004153795.1). Classification (NCBI taxonomy): domain Eukaryota; kingdom Viridiplantae; phylum Streptophyta; class Magnoliopsida; order Ericales; family Theaceae; genus Camellia; species Camellia sinensis. The sequence goes on along the minus strand of NW_021024524.1, from coordinate 1,768,394 downwards.
AAAAATTCATCAGAAATGTTAAAGAAATAAAAAAAAAAATAAAGTCAGAAAATATTGAAGAGTTTAGATCAATTTGAGATGAGAGTGTTGATGTGGAAAAGGAATGGGAAAGGAAAGGGAAATCTGGGTGTTGAGAGAAGAGTTGGGTGTTTTTACCTCAGGGTAAGGAGGGAGTGAAGGAGGTTTGCTGACCTCTTCGGACGCCATTGAAAGTTGCAGGGAGAGAGAGAGAGAGAGAGAGAGAGAGAAAAGCTTTCAAGTCGCCACAAATAAAGCAGCGTCAGCTTCGAAAGCACAGTGATGACGGTAAAGAAAACGAGAGAGAGAGGGCGAGCCAAAGGGATTTCTTTCACCTGAGGGGAAATCTGACGGCTGAAGATTTGTTGATTGGACAATTATCGTATGGTTGTTGTCGGCTAATGAAGGGTCACACAGATTGATGACCTGGTACTATTTTTAATTTTTTTTTTTTTCGGGTTAAATTTTAAGTGAAAATTTTAGTGCAGTGGAGAAAAAAAAATACAACAGCAGCGTTTGGTAGAGTTTTTTAAATATGATTTGAGAATAGAGTTGTATTTTAAGTTTGTGAGTTTTGAAATTATGATTTGAATATGAAAAATATATTTGGTTATGAGTTTTGAATTGAATTTGAAATAAATGATGTGACATATGATATTTAATTAAAAAACTTACCACTCATAACCAAGTACATAACCCAAAATTCTATTCAAAGTTCATAAAAAAATTAAAAAAAATTATAGAAATATTTTTTATTTAAAATATAAAAATAACAGGTGCAAAAAAAAAACACTGTTCTGGTCGATCGGCCGGACGTTCCGGAGGACAACCAAGTTAGCCAAATTTTTCCACCTGAAAAGGAGTTTTCAAAAGTGTGTGCGGAATTATAATTTGAAAACTCAAAACAAATACTACACTGAAATCAATAGGTGAAAATGTGTTCGGAGAGTTTCTCCGAATATAACATTTTTATGATAGTGTAACATTCCTGTGTGTATGGTGTAAATTTATTTCTATATTTGATGCAACTTGTTCTATGTGTTAGAGTTGCACCAATTTATTTATTTATTTTATTTTTTCATTTGTAGTGCAATTTTTTTACTACTACTCTATATTTGCAATTTCTCCAAATTTTAATAAAATATTAATAAATTAGTAAATTTAGATTATTCAGAGGGTGTTTGGCAACTGCTGCAAACACATCTTTTTTTGATTTTTTTTTTTATCTTTAATAAAAAAAATTCTTCAAAATTATGTCAATTTTTTTTTTTAACCTTTTCAATCCCCTTGTATAGGCAGATCTAAAAAAAGTAATTTTAAAATTTTTTTGGATTATTTGTCTTTTCTGGATTTTTTTTGAAACTTTTTTAATTTTTCAATTCTTCTCATTGAGTTGAATTTAGAAACCTAATTTTTTTTTTTTTTTAAAAAAAAAAAAATCATTAAAGATGAAAATAAGCATACCAAAAAAAAAAAAATTACACTAAATAAGTAAAAGGGCATTTATTACTAATACACAAAGTTCAAAATTTATCTAGTCCCAAAACAAAATACTTGTACTAATTAGTCTTACATATTTTTAATTGTTATCAAAAAATTCATTCTTTTTTATTTTTTTTTATAACTTTGCAAATGATACTACATCCCACCACCGCCGGACTTCAGTCAAATGGTTAACGGAGACTCGCCGGAATATTCAACATCACCAAAAAGTCATTGGCGTATTGCCATAAATTTACCGGAGTATCGCTAGAGTGTTCTGAACATCACTAAAAGTCGTCAAAATGTCCAGAATGTTCATTGAACGTCAAAAACATCATCGGAGACTCAGCGGAATGTCCAAAATATTGCCAAAAATGGAGAAATGGAGAAATTATAGTAAAAAAAATAACAAAATATGCTAAATATTGATAAACTGAAAGAAAAAAATAAATAAATAACAACAAACAACAATGAAAAAAGTATATATGTGGCGCTGTTGGGGAAGTAAGTTTTTTGTTTTTTTTTTTTTCACTAAAAGACAAATTGGTTACAAAACCAAAAAAAAAAAAATCCAAACAAAATATCACATCAAACCCCATAATGGCCCCGTTTGGTAGAGCTGTGGGAAAGTGATTATAACTTATATCTTAACAGCTTATAGTTTATAACTGTGAACATAAACTGATTTTTGACTTATAAATTAAGTTTCTCATCTCCCACTCAAAGAATAAGTTAATTTTTGACTTATAAAAAGCTATAAGGTGTATTGTTAAGCTGAATCAAACATATCAAAATAGCTTAAATTAACCTAAAAGCTGAAATAAGCTGGAAATAAGCCCTACCAAACAGGGCCAATCATTTTACTTTTTCTCTCACAAACATCACATCTAACCACAAAAAAACTCAACTATCTTCCCAAACACAAAAAAAAATTTCTCCAATAATATCCTACAACTAAAAAAACTTTTAAAAAAAACCCACTTCCCAAACACCCACATTATTTTTTAATTTTTGTAGGATTTAAACAAATAATTTCTAATATTGACCAAATTGAAAATTAAGTTTTGAAACTATAAAATGTTACAGTTTCAAAATATGATTTTATTAAGCATTTATCATTATTAATCAAACTGGAAAACATGTTATGAAATTATAAAATTTTACAGTTCTAAAGAATGTTATGATACTACAAACTTTTATAGTTTTAAGGCATGATTCATTTCAACACTAAAAAAATTAAAATTGTAAAATTTTATAGCTTGCACCGCCTGTAACTAAAACTTGAAAACATTTGTTCAGAACTTGAAAATTTTCTCTAGTAAAATAGAAAAATAGAAGTGTATAGCAGAGAGAATGTAGAAAAATTAAGAAATCGAATGAGAGAAACAAATATAGAGAGAATATTTTACTTCGACAACTATTTTTGGTTTAGATCTAGTCGGATCTCATGTAGATTTACTTAGATCTGATGTAGATTTGAGTAGATCTACGTTATCTTCTTTGTCGGAAGCTCGTCTCTTTCGCCGTCGGTGAGAGTGAAGTGAGGAGTCGATGGTCAGTGGTTGTCAGTGAACCCCAAGCAATGATGGTCGTCGGTCACCAATGATTATATATTAGAAAGAGAAAGAGAAAGAGAAGAAGTAAGGCATGGTCGTCGATCACCGGAAACCATGAAGAGAAAAAGGTAGAGAAAAACAAATGCACAGAGAAGAATGAAGAAGAAAAATACGTAGTGGATTTTTAAGAGTATTAAAAAAGTTGTGGGACTAAATAGACTTATTGTTTTTTAAATAGGACTTTTAAGTAATTTCCCGATAAGTAAATCCCAAATACCCACTCAAGCAAGCAAACACTATTCTATTGACTCTAAGCTAAGATTTACGGTCTCGTTATTTGGCGTATTAGATTGGATAAAATTATGAGTACCATGAAATTAAGTGATGGAGTTGTTAGTGTGATAGTATTATATTGGAAATGCAAAATAAAATGCGTTTATTTGTAAATTAACATGATATTAATTGATTGTGATTAAATCCGTAAATTTACGTAAAAGTCACTAATATATAAAAAATAGCTTTGTTATTTTAGAAAATGAGGATAAACTGGTAAATTTACCTCCAATTTTATAAGATTTTGGATTGTGAATCTCAACCCCAAGGTATTGTTAGTCTACACGATGGGATTAGTAGTCCACCTAACAATCTTGTTGCCAATTAAGCAACCAAACATGCTATAGGTTGGACTTATCTTACTAATAATCCAATTTCCCACACTTAACCAACATTTTAAAATGAGAGTGTTCGATGCAGTTGTTAAAACATATTATAAATTATAACAGATTGTGTGTGTCAATTTCTGACCACACTGCCAATCAAGCACTCAACTGGAGAACACTGGCAGAATAGATTAAGTCCGAACGACCTATCACAAAAAGAAGAGATTCCGACGATGATTCGTCCACCCGGGGGCACTCCGACGATCAAGTCAGTTATCTCTCAAAGATAGCAAAAGTGCTTAACTCACTATTCAGAGCATAAAAATCATACCTTAGACCCATGAGGGTGCCTCTCTTTTATAGCCAATACAAACCTAGTCTTAATAGAAGCCTAACTTCAATGGACATAGGATTACTGCTAATCTTGGACTCCCAGTAGGATTGAGATAAACTCTCTAAGAGTTTTATCTTTACCCAAACTGAAGTCCTCTCTCATTCTAGGACTCGTGTCCCTTATCCGCTTATCCCAGATTCCGATATCTTCGTAGATAACCTCGGCCTAGCTGAGATGATCTCGGCGTCATGACCAGGACACGTGGCACCTCGGCTGGCACTTCAGTGACACCTCAGCCGCGTGTTGTCATTCAAAAATTATGTCCCCAGAACTGCCCCCTAGGTTCTATTACCTCGGCATCCTGAGGTGATGGAACCTATATCATTCATTTCTTTAATCATGACCCCGGTTTAATTTCAGCTTGTAAATTTTTCTTAAAATTTCAACAAGTGTTAAACATGACCTCGGTTTAACTTCAACTTGTAAATTTTTAAAATTTCAACAAGTGTTAAACCAACCTTAACTTGTAAATTCCAACTCCCAAGCATCATTCTCCAGCCCTCTTTGATTCTCCATGCCCGACCTGCCGTGAAGGCCGGTGAGAATGCCTCTTTGCCCTGTCGTGCTGAGGCACTGCAGGAACTATGTTCTGTCCCCTTTTCTGGGCATCTTTCTTGGCCGCTGGAATCGGCGTATCTTGGAAAGGCAACGGTGACTGCATGACGTTGTTCTGCATCATGAAATTGACGACCATTTGCAGGTCCGCCAATTTGTTCTCCATTCCCTTTATCTCGTTGTCCCTCCGCAGGCATCTATCCTTTCATACCTGGTGGTCATCCTCGTTATAATACCCGCTTCGGTTTGATTTCTTTGGCACGTCGCCCTCCTGGCCGACGTCATTTTCTCCGTAATTCTTTATCATGAGTCTCTTCGTTGCAGTTGTCTTCTTCGACGTCAAGGTCAATATGTTTCCCACTCTCAATAGGGGTGTCGTCCACAACCTTCTCTTTCTGTCCGTCGTTGGCCATCTATTCTCTTTTTTTTCCCATAGACGGCGCCAAATTGTGTGTGTCAATTTCTGACCACACTGTCAATCAAGCACTCAGCTGGAGAACACTGGCAGAATAGATTAAGTCCGAACGACCTATCACAAAAAGAAAAAATTTCGACAGTCGTTCGTCCACTAGGGGGCACTCCGACGATCAAGTCAGTTATCTCTCAAAGATAGCAAAAGTGCTTAACTCACTATTCAGAGCATAAAAAACATACCTTAAACCCATGATGGTGCCTCTCTTTTATAGCCAACACAAACCTAGTCCCAATAGAAGCCTAGTGTAGACCGCCCGAACTTCGCTCCGCGCGCGAGGGCGCGAATTATGGTTCTAGCTACTACAGTTCGTACTCCTGTCACGGTTTTGAATCTAATCTCACAAAGTGCAATGTAAGACTGATAAATCACCAAAGAGTCCAAATTCAGCAAATCGTTTTGAAAAATCGATTTTAATCAAAAAGCGCCAAACATGGACTGCTTTGCCAGATTTCAGAGTCACCACCTAAATGTTTTGTTTTGGGAAAATTTAGGAAACCCTGACTCGTGCCTGAGGCCACGTGTCCGTCATCACCAAAGTTGCCTCGGTTCGAGAACTTGGGTACAAGAGGGGAAGGTCCTGAAATGAGCACACCCGCTCGACCAATCAAAGATCAGCCACTACTAACATGATATGTTGTTTTTGAAAACACATGTGTTCTTATTCTGATTTATTAGCTAACCTTACTATATGATGCGCACAGCACACAAGTATAGACTAAATCGCTCGATTTGGAACAAAACATCTCATGTTTGTTTTTCGAAAATGGTTTGAAGTTGCTACCCTCAAGTAGGCTAAGACATGGATTTTTCCACCCTCAAGTGGGCTTATAAAACATGATTTGCTACTCTCAAGTGGGCTTAAAATTCATATTTTGATGAATTGTTCTAATTCAAGCAAGGAAGCCTTCATCCACAGGCATTCATGCAGTTAAACACTTAAGCAGTTAGCCTCATGGCAAGCATGTTATCATGGCAGTCACTTACACACATGCAATGATGCTAAAGCGTAAACACTCACAATGTACTCCGAGCCAAAATAGAAGCTAGTTAGTAATCAATGCATGATCCTAGCTATGTCAACAATGCCTAATGCAACACATGAAAAATGCAACTAAGTAGGTTCGGTTATCTAGAATGGCATATGAATGTAACTAGATAACATATGTTCAAATTGGTATTGAAATACAATGCAGTTTGTATGATGCGCCGAGCCTGATGCATGCAAGACAGATGAATGATGCACGCATGCATAACATAAGGATGCTAATTAAAATATGCCCTAAACTAACCATCGAAAGCTAATAAGTAAAAGGGAGAAAGAAATGAGGTTGGAAAACATTCACACACTCACGCACACTTATTACAAAATTCGCTCTCTCGACGGAGGGTCCGAATAATATGCTGACTAGCTAATCTAAGCTAATTAAACTAATTATTATAAATCAAAACTAATTAACTAATCCTAGTTAACTAATTAGTTATTACAACACAAATTGATTAGTTAAGCGCGTTAACTAATTAAGTACAAAACCAAAGCATTAGCTAGCTAAGCAAAGAAGCTAAGTAAAGCAGTAAAAGAGGAGCCTCGAGGTGAGAAGTGTATTTATGTTTGATCGCCTCGCTTGGAAATCCATCGCTATGCCCCAATTTGCCTCTGTTTGCATTTGATCTTAGAACACTGCACAAAGCTCCAGATAGCTTCTACCTCAACTTGGAGACCTGCAGGAAGGTTGCCGACCACTTAATAGAGGTGTAGACCACCTGTAGACCACTTACACATGCTGCAGACCAGAAAAAGTGGTCGGCCAGCCATTTTTACTGGTCTGCCGACCAGAAAATGCTGCCCAACTCCAGTTTGCTGCAACAAAGAACAAGAAGGAGCACAACAGTGTATTTGCAAGATATGTGTGCACAACCACCCTCCCTATCATTTCTTAAGCTCAAGGGAGTGCGGTACTCGACACTCAGGCCACCAACCGAGCATCGCAATGCACGATGGACGAGAAGCCAAGTTTGCATAATTCAATGTCAATGAATGCACAAATAACACATAAAGGCCTTGACCTCTATCATGCATGATCAAGAAGGTCGGCGACCGAGAAATGAGGCACGTTTCATCACTTCAAGTATGAAACGTCCCTCGTTTCTCGTGTTTGGATTAACACTCTATCCAAACACAATGCAATGCAATGCATACAACATGATCAACCTATCAATACTAATGGCATGCACAAGATTCTATCGTGCAAACAATGCATGCATGGCATGTTGAAAAGCTAATGCATCAAAGCTAGTGAAACATGTTACACACGAGGCATGCACGACAATGCTCCATAGACTTAAACCGAATATGGACAAATCTATGAGGCTCCATAACAGTGGCCAAAATACTCTAAATGATGGCATGAAAAGCAAAATAATGCATGCTCATGCATTGGCCCATCAATTAAGCATAAGAGCACAGCTCTCAAGCATGATCAAGAAGTGACAAATGTGAGAGTGTACCTGCACTATATGCACTGAAATCATGTATGAAATGATGCCAAACCACTCAATCAACACAAGCATAGCATGCTAGAAGGCTTAAAGCTTAAAACTAGCATAGGCACTTGCACAATAGCTATACAAAACATGAACCATATGGCCAATACAACCCAAAATAGTCCTAGAGCATGTCAAATCAAGGTTAAAACATGCACGTAGTGTAGCCAAAACAAGCTAGCATGAAGGGCATGAAGCATAGAGTATGCAAGGCCAATAAAGAGGATTACACTACACCAACCAAAACCAAGCATGAGTGACTTCACCAACAAAAATCAAAGATGTATCATGGCAAAACAACACCAAAACCACACCGATATGGCAGCCCAAAAGCTTAGGTAAGATGGCATACATATTGGCTCATACTTAAGGCATAAAGCACCAATCCTCCAAAGCATTGAAAGAGTGAAAGATGTAAGGACATGGCAGTGGAACATGCTCTGAAATCACATAACAAATGATGCTAAATAATGCAAATAGCTCAAGCAATGCATGCTAGTGACTTGGGAATTCAAAGCTAGTGAACTAGAATGCACTATGGCTATACAAAGAAAGGCATGCATGACCAAAACAACATAAAACAGAGCTTAGGCATGGTAAATCATGAGTAAAAGCTTGCTGGAGTTGAGCCAAAATCACTCCAAAATGATAGTCCAAAGCATGATGCATATTAGGCTAGTTTGTGGAATTGCACTACAAGTGCAAGGAGCATGCAAGAAGCAATCAATCTGACCCAAAATAAAGCTATAACATGCTAAAACAACACCAAAAACTTGCTGAGATAGGACCAAAACATGCTAGAAAGATGAGCTATCAACACAAGCATATAAGGCTAGTATGCAAAATTTACACTACAAGTGTAACATGCAAGCAACCAATGATCAATCCAGCCCAAAACAGAGTTATGCCATGCTGAAATAATGCCTAAGACATTCTAAGATTGAGCCAAAACATGCTAGAAAGATATGCTCAAACATGAGGCCCACAAGGTAAGCAACCAAGACACAAGGAGAGGGGATGACCCCCTCCTATTTGGGACCTCAAAACCAAGTTTCTATCATTGAAATTCCTCTGAGTTTCAGTGGTAGGAAGGCCAAACAAAGGTGATTACAAAGGCCTAAAGTGATGGCCCAAAACAAGGCCAAACAAGGCACAAAAAGGGGTAGAACACCCCCAACACCCAAGGAGCCTCAAACAAACATTTCAAATACTTAAAAATGAAGCTTTTTACAGTTGAGAGTCAAGCCAAAATAAGCATGCAAAGGTGGCCTAGTAAGCAACTACAACAAGGCTTTAAAAGGATTAGAGACTCACCCTTGAAAAATCAAAGCAAGACAGCAACTTCTGAGGCAAAAACCAAGTCTTAAGCTTCAAACAAACCTCCAAGAACCTCATTTCAAGATTGAAGGTGTTTCACTATGTGTTTGAGTGCAAAAGTGTGAAGAAAAGGCACTTTCAAGCACAAACATGTAAAGAAAGGATGAAGTATAGATATAGATGATATGTATATGCCCTAAGCAATTTTTTGAACCTAAAGCAAGAGGGAGGAGGCTCCCTTTTATAGAAAAACATGCATCAAGCTTGTTCAACAAGCTTGAAGCTTGAATCAATCCCTCCATACACGTGTATGGAGGATGATTTCTGTGCCCAACAGCTAGCATGGAAAATATCTGCAGAAAGTGCAGGAAAGCTGCCAACCAGTTGAAGTGGTCGGCCAGCTACTTGCACTGGTCGGCCGACCAGAAAAAGTAGTCTGCAGAAAGAGAAAGTGGTTGGCAAGGAGGATGAGTGGTTTGCACAAAGAGTGGAGGTTGGTGGCATGGTTACCGACCACTTTTGGTCGTTCATAGACCACCAAGACTAGCTGGCCGACCAGAAAACTAGCTGGCAGGAAAGAAAAGTGGTCTTCAGGGAGAGAAACTGGTCTACGCCCATTATTCCACCCTCCAAGCAAGGAAAACAAGGTTTGGTTCAAAACCAAACGAAAAATGAAGCAAGACAAAAGTCTGCGAGACAAGGCGTGCAGCCGGAAGTCCCGAAAACTAGTCTACGGGTACAAAAAGGTGGTCTACGAGGGAAAGGCAACAAGGCATGGTCCAAAAACCAGGCCAAGAGGAGAACGTTAAGAGGTTCCAAGACAAGACACTCGGCCGAAGGCTCCGGAAACCGAAAACTGGCCTACAAGAGGGAAAAGTAGTCTACGACTACAAAAAGTGGTCTACAGACCTCTCCCTCTCTCTAGGCAAGGTCAACAAGGCATGGTCCACAAACCGAGCCAAAACACAAAGAGTTCAGAGGCTAGGAGGCAAGGCACTTAGCCGAAAACTCCGGAAACTCGAAACAAGCACAGACATGCGTGATCATCGAGCGCTCAATCGATGACGTCTGAGTCTTAAGGTCGGTCAAAAATGGGGTGTCTACACCTAGTTTCAATGGACTTGGGATTACTGCTAATCTTGGGTTCCTAGTAGGATTGGGATAAACTCTCTAAGAGTCTTATCTTTACCCAAACTGAAGTCCTCTCTCATTCTAGGACTCTTGTCCCTTATTCGCTTATCCTTATATTTACACGTATGAAAGTCTTTTTCATATAGACTGTCACAGCTCAATGGACATTATTTATTTACTGTATTGGCTTCCGCCAGGCCCTGTACTCTGTTTTACTGTATTACTGTTCTGCAGGCCTTCGGTAATCTCGGATTACTGGCCGGTTACGGTGCTAAACCCATAGGGCCGGGTTTGGGTCGTGACACTTGGACTCTTAGTAGGATTGGGATAAACTCTCTAAAAGTCTTATCTTTACCCAAACTGAAATCCTCTCTCATTCTAGGACTCTTGTCCCTTATTCGCTTATCCTGGATTTCGGTATCTTCACAGATAACCTCGGCCTAGCCGAGATGATCTCGGTGTCATGACCAGGACATGTGGCACCTCGGCTGGCACTTCGGTGACACCTCGGCCACGTGTTGTCATTCAAAAATTATGTCCCCACAAATTATATATTATAACTTTAATAAGAAGTTGTTAGTATGTTTTTGTTACTGTTAGATTATAGATTTAAGTTACTGAGTAATGTTTGATAAATAAACTATGAAATAACTTATTAATGTGTAAATGTCATTTTTACTCCTATTAATTGTAAATTGAATTAATTTATACTTTTTGTTATTCACTACTAGTCCATATTTCTCATAAGTAATAATAATAATTTACAGTCCATTTAGGTCTTTTTTTCTATTTCACAACAACAATAATAATAATTTCTAAGAGTATGATCATAAATTAACATTCCCACAGCAAAAGCTGATAATTAGGGATAGATAGCTTATCACAATCAGCTTTTTTGAGTTAAATAAGTTGCTAGAATTGAAAACTATTTAAAATAAATTTAACCAAACAGTCAAAAATAACTTAATAAGATTAACCAAACAGTCGAAACTAACTTTTTCATAAATTGGCCAAAATAAGCCACACTAAACACCCTCGATAGAACAAAGTTATACGCACCAATTGGTATATCATAATTTTAAAAATTTAGGATCTTTATAGCTTGTATAATGTGTGAGGTCCATAGTTTTGAAGTCAGAATGTCCCAACATATATTGATAATTAGTGCATATAGCACCACTGCCCTCATTATTCTCTCATAGGTTACATGTACTAATCTCATTGGGCGAAAATTATCACAATATATATATTTTTTTAATATTTTATGTAATTTTTTTATTTTTTAGATATACTAAAAAAGTATAATATTTGTGAATTAAAAAAATTTACTAAATACAAAAAAAAAAATACTAAAATTCAATACATTATAATATTTTGTTGTATTCAATGAATTTTTAAAATTCTTTTATATAAATTTTATACTATTTAAATATATAAAAATTAAATAGATCTAAAAAGTAAAAAAATTAAATTAAATTAAATTAAATTAAAAAATTACTAAGGGTGTGTTTGGTAACGTTTATGTTTTCACTTTATATTTACAAAAATTTTATAAACTGGTTTTTGTTTATTTTCTGTTTATTTTTAGAAAAACATAAACTACAAACGCGTTTGGTAATTGAAAAAATGTTTTAAAAATTTTAAAAATATAAAAAAGAGTGAAAAATGGCAAATGGTGGCAAGTGGCGGCGAAAGACCGTGGTGGAAAGTGGTGACAGTGGGTGGTGGGTAGCTGGTGGTGGGTGACGGGGGCATGTGGGTGGGTGACGGTGGTGGGTGGTGGATGGTAGTGAGTGGGTGGTGGTAGTGGCGGTGGTGGTGGTGGTGGTGGGTGATGCCCCCCCCCCCCCCCCCCCCCCCCCACCGCCACCACCTGCCATCTGCCACCCACCTGCCACCACCACCTACCACCCGTCACCACCACCACCCACTCGCTACCACCCACTACCCCCACCACCCATCACCCACCGTTACCACTTTCCACCACCGTCTTCCGCCGCCACTTGACGCCACTTGCCATTTCTCACTCTTTTTTATATTTTTAAATTTTTTTAAACATTTTGTCAATTACCAAACGCGTTTATAGTTTATGTTTTTCTAAAAAGAAACAAAAAATAAACAAAAACCTGTTTATAAAATTTTCGTAAATATAAACTGAAAACGTAAACGTTACCAAACACACCCTAAATATTTTTCACCTAGAATTATGTATTTCAAAATATTTCATACAAATTGTTTACTATCCATTTTTGGTATTATTTTTATTTACTATGTATTTGAATGATTTGTATATTGTGTAAAGAAGCTATAAGAAGGGTAAATGAGGTATTTTGTTCAATTTATAATTTTGAGTGGATTAAATTTTTAAAAGTTGAAAAGTAAGTGTTACTTTTCATGTTCTTTTCTAAGTAAGTGTTAGGGGTTCATATAATGTAATGGACATATTTATGAAAGAACAACTTTTTGTTAAATATATAGAAACAATATTACAAAAGATTAATTAATAAAAAAAAAATAAATTACAAATACACTCCTTAAGATTTATTTAAAATATAAATTACCTTTGTAATTTTAAAAATTATATTATTCCCCTTCAAATTTCTTATAGAATTATAAATGAACCTTTTTGTTAATAAATTATTAAGTTAATTAATATTTTGTAACGATATTAAAAATATATTTCAATTAACAATTCTAGTAATTCTATTGTTACATAGAAAAGTAGTTAGGAATTTCAATTTTTCTGTTAATTTTGTTAAATAAAAAATTCTAATAAGATATTATTTATAATTTTTAAAACCACAAGAAACAATTTGAATGTAAAGCAAATCTTAAATGGTGTATTTGTAACTTACCATACCAAAAAAAATGGTTCTGTTTGGTTTGATTTTAAGAAAAAGTTTTCTGAATTTTTTTTTTGAAAAAATAAAACTAGTTTGACAAAAATAATTACTAAAATTTTTTTAAAAATTATTTATGTCCTTCTAATAGATAAGGCTATATGAAAATGATAAGTGTTTTTTTTTTCTTCAACAAATTAACTTCTAGAATTTAAAAAAATAAAATTAACAATAAATTTTGAAAATAAAACCGGAGCGAATATCTATTATTCCAAAAAAAGTGTATATATATTTTTTAATGGTTACATAGCAAATGATTTGTTGGCCATATGGGTCACTCAAGCATTGGAGAACAAAATAATTAAAATAAAAATTTGAGGATACTTCTCAAAATCCAAAAAATTTAAATACATGAATTTACAGTATGTATGAAACAAACTTTTTAGAATGTACATAGCATATTGCATAACAAAAACTATCTTAAAGAATTGAAAAATAAAATTTATCCGAAGCCTCACACGCTTATTCTATAGAAGATATAACAAAACCATTGTTCATCAATGTAGGCAAAACTTTGTATTTTTCCTAATTAATGTTACAATCTTCATAGCATAATTTAAGGAAAGATTCAATGACATTTAATAGTAATAACTTAGAATTAAATGAAAATTTTAGTGTTGGGCCAATAGGATTGAAACACATAACAACATACGTAATTTTCATAATTTAAAAAATTTGAAAAATTGAGAAAAATAAATTGAGAGTTTGGCTTTTAAAGGCCTCCCAACATTTTGCAATTTCTAGTAGTATAGATATAGATTTCATTAAAGTCATCAATATACAACCACAAGAAATCAAAAAAGTTTACTAAATGGCAAAGTAGCTCCAAAGAGTAGTTATTTTTTGAAACAATTATTCAACACTCTCAGAGTACTATCGTAACATGTATACGTGGTACTTTTTTTACCAATGAGGTTGCATTGTCTTCCACTCACGGGCCAAGATTAGTCAAATCGACTCCACTCACCATATTAAATGTGCAGTATGAATAGGTTTTTTCAAATAAAAACTATGAAAACATATTAGAGAATTGGAAAGCCTACAAATGCACAACAATATTAACCTAATCGGTGAAAAAATTTCAGTATCCACATGTTTTACATTAGGGTTGCAGCTGTAGCATCGGTACCACAACCAGTGTTGTAGTGGAACTTTTGGGCTCTTAGGGATAGTCCTCCAGTAATCTCAATATTCGGAATTTAGAAGTAGAGATTGACACAAAACTGACCAAGTACCTCATGGCCCAGCTCGAAGGGATGGAAATTAAGCATGTTTATACCATATTCTGTTCCTTTTTTCATTGTTAAGCAACTATTTGACGATGCTAGAGGGGTTGTATACCCTAGACTATGGTATGACTTGTGCATTTCCTTTATTTACTGAAAAAAAAAAAGGGTAACTCACACCTACTTAAGGGAGCCTATCTAATATATTAAGGCTTATCTCTTGTGCACTTTATTCAATATGAGATTCTATCTTTTTTTTTCTTTTTTTTTTGTTAATCGATAATAGAGAAATTACAAGTATTAAACTTTACCTTGAACCATGTTCCAACACATGTTGATTAGTTGCATAATATAGAGATGATAAGTGAGAGTTGATGGTCAAAGGAGGATGAAATAAAATTTTACATTCAAAACAAGTTATGACACAATTTATTTTCTATTTTCTAAAATTTTATAAATTTAGAGAACCATTTAAATTTATTTTTAAAAAATGTTCACATATATTTTTGGAAACAAAAAGTAGTTTTCGTTTTCAATTTTTAAATTATTTTGAAAATTAAACAAAAAAACAAATAAACATAGAAGTTATGAAAGATACTTTACATAAAAGTTCTGAAACAGTTTGATGATTGTTTATAAGTTGATTTATTTATTCATTTATTATTTATTTATTTTTGTGTGTGTATTTTTTAATATTAATTTTGTTTTGTTTTAGACCTCGTTTGGGAATAGGCTAATTTAGTAACTTTTTAGCTATTTGGCTAAAATATGAGCTAAAAAAAACTAGTACGTTTGGGATGACTTTTTAACTTTTTACGAAAAGATGTGCAAAAGTAGAGAGAAAAGAGAATCTTTGAATTTTTTATATGAATTGTTAGCTTTTTGACTAATTTAGTAACTTTTTAACTTTTTAGTTAAAAATGAGGGTTCCCAAACGAGACCTTATAGATATTTTAGTCTAAAATGCCCCATGGAAAAAAAGCAACAATTTAATACTATCTAAATTTTGTAAAAATAATAAAAACCAGGCAAAAAGAGTCCAAAAATAAGATAAAGAATTTGGTATGTGCTTAAAGTGGATTGGTGGGGAATGATGAGATTAGCTGTCAACAAATGGTTAGCATGATGGAAAAGGTAAGAAGAAAAAGAAGACGCATGAAGTAGAAAAAGAATTGGATGAAGTGAGGGCACTCTGACTGTGGCCTTTAAGAGAGAAATAATTTTTTTTAGTATGGCTATTGGTTTTCATTTTTTAATGATAAAATAGTTGTTAAAAAAATTAATGTTCTTAGCCAATGTTAATATATATATATATATATATATTTGCAAAAGTTTAGATGTGGTTTGAAATTTTGTTATTAGTAATTTTTTTTTTTAGATAGGACGAGGATATTGCAAGATAGATGAGTGATGGAAAATGAATAGAGTTAGGATATGGCTAGTATGTTTGGGATGACTTTTTGACTTTTTACGAAAAGATGTGCAAAAAGTAAAGAGAAAAAAGAATCTTTGACTTTTTGGTATGAGTGGTTGGCTTTTTGACTAATTTAGTAACTTTTTAACTTTTTAGCTAAAAAGGAAAGTTCCCAAACGAGGCCTTATAGATGTTTTAGTCTAAAATGCCCCATGGAAAAAAAGTAACAATTTAATACTATCTAAATTTTGTAAAAACAATAAAAACCAGGCAAAAAGAGTCCAAAAATAAGATAAAGAATTTGGTATGTGCTTAAAGTGGATTGGCGGGGAATGATGAGATTAGCTGTCAACAAATGGTTAGCATGATGGAAAGGGTAAGAAGAAAAAGAAGACGCATAAAGTAGAAAAAGAATTGGATGAAGTGAGGGCACTCTGACTGTGGCCTTTAAGAGAAATAATTTTTTTAGTATGGCTATTGGTTTTCATTTTTTAATGATAAAATAGTTGTTAAAAAAATTAATGTTCTTAGCCAATGTTAATATATATATATATATATATATTTGCAAAAGTTTAGATGTGGTTTGAAATTTTGTTATTAGTAATTTTTTTTTTTAGATAGGACGAGGATATTGCAAGATAGATGAGTGATGGAAAATGAATAGAGTTAGGATATGGCAACAGTGGTTGGTGAAATAGGGAGAGGAGACGATGGTAATCGATGAGGTGGGAAAGGGCGGCGACTAATGGTTAGCGATGGCGGCATTGGTAGATAGGGGTAAGCAAAAAAATTGATTTTGATTTTTCAGAAATTTTATCCTAAAAAGTAATTTTTGTTAATGGATAAAATTATAATAAAAAAATTATAGATAAAGAGAATCATTGTGTGAATAGAATGACCTCTTTTTTTTAATAATTGAAAATTGACTTTTCAATAAAAAAAATCAAACAAAGCCTAAGAACGTATAAAATTTATATTTAAATAATGCTTGTCAAGAAAAGCCTAAAGAGCCTCAATAAAGATAAGTAGCCATACACCAGAGTTCAAGAAGTATAAAGTATTGGTAGCAAACTTGTTAGTTTGATAATCTAGTGTTTGTTCATTGCTGAGACGGTAGTCTGGTGGTTTAGTGTATGTTGAAATCTTAACTACGGAGATTTTTTTATTTTTTATTGGAAAAATCAAAATAAAACAAAAAGCAAGGAAGATGAAAAAAGAAGAGTTTATATTTGATTCACATTTCTCTCACTTTCTCCCCTCTTTCTAAATTGGTATCCAAACACAACCTTTAATCTTACAATAACTTTCATTATGTATTGAAGAACATATCAAATGTTGCAGCAAGCGTAACAACTATTATACATTTTAAGCATGCGAAAAGATTTTCAGGAGGAAAGATTGTTCCATTGTGTTCATCCTAAAACCACCAAGTCCTCATCCAAACACCTTTCAGCAGATATCTATTCTTCTACTATTTTAGCAAATTAGATTAAAATTAAGAAGGTTAACATAAACACTAAGATCAGAAGATGCATTCTATTTGTTACATAAATGATTAGTGAATGTATCCGAACAATTACTTAGTCCATCATGCTGATATCTACAATTATGATTTTATAAACTTTTCTTACTCTGTTGCTGCATCCCTATCGTCAACTTTTTGGCCATCTATTGGTTTTTGATTCATCATGAACCTCCAGCTATCTCCGTCCTCTATTTCCCATTGTTTTTTCAGTTCATAGATAGCTTTCGATGCCGCTGCAGCAATTGTTGGGTTGCTGTCTTCTGCCAGTCTCTGCATGTACAATTATAAGTACGTGAATTATTATTATTATTTTTATATAAATAAATTAACTTAACAATATGACATTAAGAAGAAGAGAAGGAAGAGAAGACAGATATGAACGCTGCAAAAGGTCATTTGTTTCAAGAAATTAAAAACCTGCAATGCTCCCATGCCTGCGTTTCCAAGAGTCCACATCGATGGCGCTGCTGCTAATGCATTAGCTAATGCTTTTCTACACATAGAGAAGAACCAAAATATCAAAAAATTCAAAACAATCATATAAAAACTCAAAAAAGAAAAAGAACCTGAAGTGGAAAAAAAATTAATAAAATCAAAATTCAGTGAGAAAGCTGGAACTTGACACTTGAATTTTCAGGGGCCTCAGTGTCAGATTCTATCATCATATTATGCACCCACAGCTTTCCTTCATTAGCATGATGGCAACTATGTAATGTGATGTAGTAAATTATGCAATGGAAATAATGAAAAGAATGCTATGGCAGAATGGTGCAGTCCTTGGTAAGAGAGAAACTACCTGCCAAGATTTTTTTGGGTGAATAACTACCTGCCAAGATGCTCATGCTCAATGCACGGATAATACTGAATTTCCATGTAGACTATTGGAAATGCAACCATCAAGAATTTCAAATTAATTTCTACTGAAATGAAAATGCCTATGAGAATACAAGTTGAACAGTTTTCCGAAGAGAGAGAATGGACAAAAATGAACCAGATGCTAGTAAGAACAGAGGTAGCAATCATCTTCCTGAACCCTATCACTCGAGATATAGCAAATATGGTTTATAATACTCAAGGTATATCCTTTTCTTTGCTTTTTGTTTTTTGTTTTAAGAATCTCGGTGGTCATACTCAACCATGGTTTAAAGCTTCGCATCAGATGCACAATTGCTAGCAAGCAGTAGATTTATGTGGATTGCATGCTTCATGTTTAATATGTGAAGCAAAGTCCTACCCAAAACCCTGAAGCAATCCACAATTCGGCCCATTTACATGGTTTTATGTGGATTGTATGCTTATTACATGGTTTTATGTGGATTGCATGCTTATTCGGCCCATGGTTATACCTACCCATATTTCACGGTTTTATGAGGATTGCATGCTTATTCGGTCATTTCCTAACAACTTAAACTTTTAGGATAATTGGTGAGTTGACATAATCATGTCATGAGAGAATTTCTAGGTGTATTTTTCACTTATATTGCATGCTCTGATAAATATATAGACAGAAACCTTACCTCGTATTGACATCAGGAGAACTCGAACACTCAGCCAATAAAGAAACACTACTTTTACCATCCATTGCATCAAGATCTATAAGCGCAGCAACCAACAACTCGAGCTGTTCCAGATGGGAAGAACAGGTAAACAGACAAACACAGAACCATTGCATCTACGACTACCTCATTTTTGTAAAAATAGAAAAGAAAAGAAAATAAAACGTATTCCTCAATTCAAACCTCCTCGGGATCAGTATAGTCAATTCCATCAGCTTCGGAGAGTGCAGATGCCATACTCCAGTAAGCCTCCTGCACATCATCAAAGCACAGTATGAATTCATGACCCTGATGCTATTAGACTATCAATGAAAGATTGTGTTGAAAAGAGCAAGAGAAAGAACCTGAATAGCAGTAATGCGATCCGTGGACACTTCTCCTGGAAAGAAGTCGAGAGTTTTTCCGTTCTTTTCAATCATTATACGCCCTACCATGCCGTCAGTCGATTGAGAACCTCTTTTCCTGTACAGTGGATTGGGGTCAACAACTCAGCTTTTAAAATATCAACGCCTAAGATACTTATTAACTACAAGTTTCATTTTATCCCTTCGTAAATGGAAGATAAGCCATCACTAGAGCAACTTACAACTTGCACATCTTGCTCACCATCATGTCATCTATGTTTTTGACAAACTGTTAAAAAATAAAACAATAACATGAATTTTATAATGGAAACGAACAATTAAGGGTAGAACGGTAAATTTGTCTTTTCTGAAAGCTAATAAATCTATTATTTGAATCCAGTAGTTCCATGTGAAGTATATGCAGAGTTAATTTAATCATACCTCCAATGCCATTAAGGCATCTTCCATTGCACGTTGCTTGGCAAAGAAGTCGGCGCGCCGCAAATCAGCCTGAGAATGAGACAGGAAATTGCTTCAAATTGTATAAAACCATATCTTGTCACTAATATTACAGTATATGCTGAATTTTCTAATTGAACTACAAGCACAGAGTTGTGCAGGACTTTCTTTGCATTTAATATATGGATTTTTTATTTTATTTTATATAATTATAATGACTATAAGAATATCTGAAACTTCACTAGACCTTATGGTAATAATCACTACGCAAGTTTGAAATTAGACTTTTCAGATTGTGAAATGTGATAAGGCTTACCTGCTACTTATGATTAACCATGGTATATACAACGTTAATCCCTCACCACTAGTAATACATTTATGCCTATGTTCTGAAAATAAGAAATAATTGTTGTTCTCTTGCGTATTTCAATATACTTAAATACGTTATATTGACTCAACAGAGACCAGTACTCACAAGAGCTATTTTGGCTATATAGTGGAAGTTATACCAGCTACTAATATAACTGACAAAGAGGGAGAAGCAAATACTAAGAGATCAAAGAAAACCTTTATACACGCATTGTTTGGAAGATAAGAGGAAAAATAACAAAAGAAGGAAAATTTTGGAACCAAAAAGGTAGATTTCTTTTTTCCTAGCCTCTACCTTAAGGACAATCAGCCATTGTAGCAATGATAACATAGTATTAGAACAAAACTTTTCAACTCCTTCCTTCGGGGAAAAAAAAAAAAAAAGACACTGAAGTAATCTCAGTTATCAACTAATGGATTGCGCAACAAGGGCATTAAAATAATATATGTACATATATATATGAACTCGTTACTACTACAACTACAAGTGCCTGCACTCTCCATCTGTCTATTGGATGTAAACATAAAGCTTTTTTTTGAACTGAAAGTAAACATAAAGCTAGATTCCTCATTTTCAGAAAAATAAGGTTATCCAAATATCAGATGTGTAAATGCAGCGGCAAGTAAAGTTTATAACAATGTAAATTAAAGCACCTCCAAGGCTCCATCACTCCAGTGCTTGTCAGCGGCCTTTTTCAACCTAGATTGAGCTTTGTCTTTCAAAATCTGATAAGAATACAAGAACTGTTAGAAAGTTAGTCACTACTAAGGGACTAGAAGTGTGTGACTATAACTGCAAGCAGAGAAATGGGTGAATCTTTACGATACATACAGCAGCTATATGATTAAGGCGTTCAGCTTTTTTCTTCACATCATGGTCAATTTTCTTAGTATCCTTTCTTGCCCGAGCTACCAAGAAAATTTCAATTCAAAGAAAGACAAGTGAGTTCAAAATGACAAGTGTAATTAAATAAGAGATCATTTGGACACCACTTGAAATGAAATTAAAATTATTTGGTTTTTTAAATTCAAATTTTTTTGGGACAATCCATTAACTGAATCATTAAGATCCCCACCCCAAGCTCTAGAAAAGGGAAAAAAAAGTTATTATCAGTAAGTTCAAATAAAAAACATACATATATATATATATATTTGAAGCAGTAAACTTTTTTTTTTTTTTGATGGAAGAATTGAAGCAATAACCTTGATGAAAAATGAAATCATTTACAAGTGCGGAAAAATATTATCATTTTAAATGCAGTCAAATATCAGATTGAATAATCTCTTATGCTTTGATATGAAATATCAAATCACTTAATTTTAGCAGGGTGGCAAGGAACCATGTCAGATAATTATGTTTCAGAATATCTACGTCATTAAGATCAAAGGTAGAATTGATCATAGCATAGAAGGTCAATGAAATTACCGTCAAGCTTAAGAAACTCAGAACCAATAATAGCAACATCTTGGCGAACACGGGCATCCAACCTCATCATGCCACTGAAAATAAATGGCAAACAATAATCAGTTGATTACAAGTTAAAAAACAGCATATGGAAGATTTATAATATCCTCCATGCATACTATATATTTTCAATATATATACATATGCAAATATTGACAAGAAGATCCTAGAAGCTTGGGAGAGATCATTCCACATGCTTTCATTTCATATGTCCTCCCAAGCTCGTATAACTTCTTTACCAATGCCCACCCACCATCGCAAAGATTACTACTTTTTTTTTAACGGCAATCCAAAGTGACAAGAAACACTTTTTTCTAATTTGCAAATAGGACACACACTAAGGACTGGTAGGAAATGACTTGCTGATGGCAATTGCAAGTAATTTATGCAGATAAGACAATGAAATACTAAATATTACCGAGAAAGCAAGACAATATCATTTCGAGCTCTTTCATTAACAAATCTGGCATCATTGTAAACAAATTGGCAAGCCTCAGCTAATCCTTGAATTGAGTGAATAGTTCTCTCAGGCATGACAGGATGTTCATCATCCTCATTACAACCTTGTGCTCTGACCCACAGTTGGATTTTATAAGTAGAAGGTGAATGAAAAAAATAAATAAATAAAATCTTCAAGCAAGCTGTAACATGCAACATGCTACTGTTGAAATTAATTAAACTAGATAAATTTATTAAAAATATTTGCATGATGAAATTTAGATTTATCAAAAATGAAATTGACTGATCATAGCATAGCAACGGAGCATTACAAAGTGCTATTCAATTTGTACAAATGACTGAAATAAATAAAAAAAACAAAATTCAATATTCAAATAAATTTGGAGGTCAATGGTGAGATACACCTGATCTACTATATAAATATAGTGTCATCTATGATTGGCAGGGGAAACAAGGAAGAAAAGGCAAGTTTATCCAACAAATAACAATTGATTTTTGCCGACCAAAAACAAAGAAAAAAAACTTTAGGCTTAACCGTACTTAAGTTATACATAGAATGTCCAACCAATACGAGCTAAAGCAGTTGGCTAGAACCCCTGCACCTCGCTAGGAGGTCAAGGGTTCAAGTCTTGTCACACAGGCAAGACTCCCTCCTGCCCCAGGCTACAGCCTCCAATGTTCACCCAAATATGTATTTATCGTATGTCCGTCCTTGTAAGGTACTAATAATATTGTCTTAATTCATTGTTTTCTCCCTTTCTTTAATGACTGTGGTGAACTTTATGAAATTCATATTTTGTGCATCAATGTAGTACCTTCACAAGGCAGTTTTTTCTGGCATTTGAATAGTGCAGTCTGTCTCTAAATGTGACATTGTTCTCATCATTCAAAGGCACTTGGGCCCTTTCTCTTAATGAACAAACATTAGGTCTATGTTGTCTATCTCTTCAGCAAGGGCAAAACTAGTGGCCCTTTAGAACCATGAATTGTAGTAAGTTCATATTAGAACAACTAAGAATGCATAGTTAATCAGTTGGCAATAACTACATCTAAGCATTCAAAAAATCCAACCATAGACTCAAGATTAAAATACTGATGAAAAACGGCTTACATTTCGGAGATATTTGTTTAAAAAAAGTTGCTCCTATCAAAATATATTTTTTAGAGCCTAGCAAATTGGAATCAATAATGTTATTGTATGAAATCTATCATGGATCATTGATTTATCAACAGAAGAATGAAAACAATAATGGTATAATAAATTGTATTGCAAACAGTTTCAGTTATATGTTTAGCCCAAAGCCCATACCTAGATGATTCTGAACAATCACCATGGTCTCTAATACATTCTTGTGTTTCAGTATTGCTTGTGTTTGTTGATCGACATATGGCAGAAAGTCCTCGAGACAGAACAAAACTACTAGGTTTTCCACATATGTGCCACAAAACTTTCTTAGGAAACTTCAACCTTAATGTCCAGAGATGTCCATCGCTCTGTTTACCAAACTCATGTGCTGGACTTGTACCATGTAATCTAGTGTGCTGCGGTGACTTGGCAAAAATATAATTGCTTCCTTGTAAGTTATTGACAGTTGTTGCATCAATCGCTACAGAACCTTTTGAAACCTTGGTTGCAGTGAGAGCCATAGAAGGATCAAGATAAGCTTACAATCCCAGCCAGCATATCCTTTGAGTAAGCTGAAAGCTGAAGCAAATTATAAAATGGAATTAGGAGGTCAACACTGAAGAAAGTACAAATAAGTGCTTCTAAGAAACTAAAATCATCAGGCAACAAACAACTTTACCATGTCAATCTTTTTCAGAAATACGTAATGGTTCTGCACTATAGGCTTCAAAAAAAACTCATTCAGTTCAATATTTTAGAAGTAGTGCTCTCTCTTTTGTGAATAACACCATATCAATGTCCTTACGCAAGTTCCTTGGGGCACACAAATTGATACTTCGATTACAAATGCACAATATTGAGGCACGTTAAAGTCATAAAAGTGCCATTGAGCCAGTGAAGTTATAATCAAACCAACTGATGTTTTCCACAAAGGTATTTTCTAAAACTTCAATTGCAAATGTTTCATGTTTAAGGTGCAACTGCATTGTTTGTGTAAAATTTTAACAACCAGGACATACACTAACAACTATAGGAATAGATTGCGTTCACATTCAAAATAGTTGCGACACTCAGTGAGTTCAAATTAATTGCTAGTTGATACAATACTGCTTAAAGTTTGTTAATTCAGCCTGGATTAGCAAGCAAGCACAAAAGTCTAACAAATAGGAAAAGATATCTACACTTCTACGAGTGATGGCTTTCAATGCTGCCAATAAATTATTATGTCACCATCATTTTAGTCAT
>NW_021024524.1:1686678-1739178 GCF_004153795.1 Camellia sinensis | reverse complement strand
TAATACACACTTTCAATCTCCATCATACATTTTGTCATAACCGACCAGTAATCATAAAATTACCTACGGCCTCAGACAAAATCAATATATATTATAATAGTAAAAGGGCCAAAGCGGAAGCAGACTTAAAAATTTTGTCCAATGAACTGTGTTTATATGACATATCAAAACATCTCACATATATTTCATAATAACTCACGCCACATGAACAAAAATTAATATCTTGTACATCCAGGAATTTTCAGACATGCAGTCAGCTAAACAAAAAGTTTATATACATAGATGATTTAACGAAATCACAAAGATAGCAAAAGGGGTAAAATAAAAGAACAAAAACAAAGCCTCGTGCATGAGATGTTCGGGCTAACTTCACAAAAACTTGGATTTCTCTCACATCCTTCACTGAGGCTAGGTTCGGACATCTCTTTGCTCACCTACACACATATAAATAAGAGTGAACGAAACCCTAGTGAATAATACTAAAGTAAAGAGGTTGTATGAATGAAATTTTCTAATAGACGATATCCTTGTCAAACACATCAAACGACCTTAGGCCTATTCATATTTCTATCAAGTATATATCAAATGGCCTTAGGTCCAAACATGTCAAACGGTCTCAGGCCCAATTCATTCTTATCAAATGGCCTCGGGCCCAATTCTTTCTTATCAAACGGCCTTGGGCCCAATTCTTTCTTATCAAACGGCCTCGAGCCTAATTCATTCTTATCAAACAGCCTCGAGCCCAATTCATTCATGTCAAACGACGGCCCAATCATCGTATCAAATGGCCTTTGGCCCATTACTTTCACATTCATATTTATGCGCATTTCATACTTGTAATCATAATCATATTCATACTCAAACAGCCTTAGGCCCAATGCATTTGTATTCAAATGACCTTAGATCCATTCATGTCCTTATCAAACATATATAACAAACAGCCTCAGGCCCAATTTATAGATATACCAAACGGCCTTGGGCCCAAAGCATGTCCTTCACAAAGCTTAATACAACGATTAGGCATATAGGATACTTATTCATAATTCAAATCAACAAATTCATAAAGCTTATACAGAAATAGTATTTGGAAAATGTCACGCCCCGAAAATAATACAAATAATCCATTCCATAAGATCTATGAACATATTAGAAATGATATACTTCATTTATCAGAGTTTTTATTACAATAGGTGTTATATGAATTATACATCCATAGATATTCATTCTGAATCTACAACATATAGCATATGTTAATAATAACAAAATAAATGCCCCACGGGCTTACATCTTTCTAAGACATAACTTGGTTAAAACAAATGAGAGTCATAAGCTCTATACATATAAAGCCCTTGGCTTGAATAAATGTTTAAACACAAAATAACAAAGTAGAGCCTCTAGCTCCTAAGTCCTCTCAAGCTACGTCCTTGGAGGGAAATATATCACCAGTACCTGAAAATGGTTTCCCAAGTAGGGTGAGCCAAAACCCAGTAGAGATAAATTAACACAATATATGAAGTTTAACTAAGACATAAGTGCCAAATGAATGTTCTACACTCATGACCAACTTACATTCTTTCCATGATCATTCAATACTGATACCCATATCTCAATCCATTTCCATTTATTCAATTCATATTAATTCAATTGATTCCGAGTCAATTCATGAGACAAGTTCATTGTTATCTAAACAATCTAAATGAGACTACAACTCAGTGATTCACAATTCAATACAACTATTATTCAAACACTTTAATTTTGCCATTTTACTGAATTTTCACCCGAGGGAATCGACACCCATATATACACAAGACTTCAAGTTTTGCTATTTTACGGAATTTTCATTCGAGGAAATCGACACCCATATATACTTAAGATTTCGGGCCTTTCACCCTAGACATTCCGGCCAACTTAATTATAAATGGAGTCCATCCCTTATCTCCTCTTAAACAATGATACATATACAATGTATTTAAAAGCATTATCATATACAATGACTATCTAGAACATACTTCTAATATCTCGATCATACCATCATATTCAATGAGGTAAATTAAAAGATAGGTTTCAATTCATCTAATCCACATGCAGTTTCTACAACAATCATAGCTATCCTCCACCGATAGCCCAAAACAGATATTTCTAAACAGATATACAACCTTTTAAACAGATAATTTATCAAATTCCCATAGGTGAGTGATTTAACAAATCAAACTACACCATTCATTCATGCATCCTCCCGATTTCATATTTCCTATATCAATCTCATCATTTATACTAAGTAATTTATTTAACTCAAATTAGGGTAAATTTTCCCATTTTTCCAAATATTAACCCCAAGGCCAAATTTCACCATTTTAACCTATATAACCTTATATTCAATACCCCATATATATATTCATGGAGCCCAACATAAAAACCCCTCTTCTAATTTTTGAGTCCAAACCCTAACTTCACCAAAACCTTCCTAAATCCCACAATTTATACATAACAACAAATAACTAGGTTAAAAACCATAACAAAGTGTAGAATATCCCTACCTCAAGAGTAGAAGCTCAAAGGAGATGATGAAGAACTTCAAAAATGCTCAAAATTCGGTTTTGTTCGGATCAAGAGGAAGCCCACAAGATGCTCTAACTCTTTAACAAAGGGACTAGGGTTGAGAGATGCTTGGATCTCGAAGTATTTGTAGAGAGAGAGAGAGTGTTTTAGAGAGAGAGGGTGTCGGATTAGGGTTTTTAGGAGAAAGGAAATCAAAAAGTGATGTAAAAATTCTTTGCTGCGAACTGATATACGCGACCTTTGCTCGAGCGAAGAAGTTGTCGCTCGAGCGACCAGACACAACAAGCGACCTTGCTTGAGCACAAGAAGCGTTGCTCAAGCGTAGAATACAAAGCTTAAAAAGTTTTAAAGACGCACACGCTCGCTCGAGCGAAGTACTTCACCTTCCTAGAAATTCTGCGTCTGGGAAAGAAACCTGAGGACTCTCAATTCTTGCCCGAGCGCAAGAAACCTCGCTCGAGCAAAGAAGTAAATTTCACAAGGCTCGCTCGAGTGCAAGAAGCCTTGCTCGAGCGAAGAAGCCAAAATCTGGTAACAATAATCTAGACCAACTAACAACCAACCTATTCCAAACACGCCCAACATGTTCCAAGACTCAAATTCAAAAAGTTAAAGGAAGAAAACAAGACATGGATACAATATTAAACCACGAAACCCGAGTCCGGAATGTAACAAAGGTCAGGTCAAAACCGGGACTGCTATAGAAAATAGCATACTTGAAAGTATCTTTACTAAGATATTACTCACAGTGTTCCGTCAATGGATTTGTCCTCGCGCTTAACCCTACACATTTCATAACACATTGGATCACAAGCGATTCAATTCGTTCTTGTCTTGTTCAATTCTTTTAGGCTTTTTTCTTATTCTTTAATTCATTTATAATGCATAATGCATGCCTAAGAGTGCTTAGAAATGAAAGAGAATGGAAAACGGAACATAAAACAGCTTTTCAAAATTTTCTGAAACAGGGCCCTTCGCTCGAGCGCAACTTTGATTGCTCAAGCAGTTTGCAAAACTTTGTAAAAATACTAGTTGCATGAATTTTACGCTTAAGCGAGACTCTTTCCGCTCAAGCAAGGAGTCTTACAAAACAGAGTTCGCTCGAGCGCAAGATTTCTCGCTTGAGCTACTGTGTAAATCTCCGTAAAACTTCTGAGAGCTTGATTTTTACGCTCAAGCGAATAGGCCAAATTCTAGAATTTTCAGAATTCTGTTTGAAGCTCAAAACTCATTTCCAAAGGCTAAAATCATGCATGACTTACCCAAAAACTTCAAAAACATGTATTTGACCATTAATACTTGAAGAATTATATTTTCTTATACATAAAACTTCATGAATTTGGAAAATCATCACTCTAATTTTCCATGCAAGCATGATTTCAAACTTAACTCTTTTCTATCATCATCAAGACATGGATTTGAGCTCTATAACTTCAAAGGTCACGCAACCAAGTTCCATAATTCTATAATTCATGGATGCATGTCTAAAATAACCACCAATTCTACATGTTTAACATGCTTCAAAGCTCAAATGTACATAATCATGGTGAATACTTACATGCATGTATATACAAACTTCAATTTCATAATATTCAACTCAAATCTCATTCTTAGCTTCATTTTATTTTTGAATTCACATAACCATGATCTTGAACTCATAAATTAGAGTTTGATTACCCACCACAAGCTTTAATTCTTCCAACTATAGCCAAATCTTGAGCTAATCCACCTAACTCTTCAATTCCTTGGTAAAATCTTCAACGTTGAGTCATTCCTCTCTCTAAATTCGGCTCTCTCTCTCTAGAGTGTCTAATTTAGATTTTTGAGCTCAAAAGAATGAATATAAGTGTAATTAGGCTCGTATATATGCTTCCCTAATCAAACTTGATTAAGGATAATTAACTGTGCTTAAGTTAATCAATTTAATATGATTAACTTGGTCCAAATCAAATTTTAATTAAATTTCATCGTAGGTTCTAAAAATCATGCTAATCACAATAACACAATCAATTTCAATTTCTGTTGCCTCTATGGCCCTTCAATTTAATCTTATAGCAGAAAATTAGATAGATTTTCCTACGGTGAACAGATATAGATTCAAAAACATAATTAATCACATAAATATCACCCAAAATCATATTAAGCACATAATCACAATTATAATTAAGATTAATTAACGTAACACAGAATAGGGTTATCACACATTTCATTCTTGTCTCAAATCTGGGATAATAAGTCTGAATTCCCAGACTAGTTTGGAAACACATCAATCCTTTGGATTGCCACCTCTGTTGCCCATATAACTTTATTTATTTATCATTATCATTTTAAAATTAATTGGTGAAGAATTCATTTTAATGAACATATATGACATAAGATTCAAGAATGGATTTATTTTGATTATAATAATAAAAATATGGAAATGAAACAAATTACTGTTTTAAAAGACTCTTTTTTCCTCTCCATTTTGAGTCTGGTTCTTCTTTAATTTCTACTTTCTTTATGTCTCACACACTATTATCAATCGTTGCCTAGTCACTCGTCGGGAAGGGTCATCAAAAAATTACTAAAAAACGCTATTGAAAAATTGGTCGGCGTCGAAAAAGTCAAAAAAAATCGTTGACAACAACAGACAAGTGAACATGTAAACAGATAAGTAAAACATATGAACAGATAAATAAGACATGTGAATAGACCTTGAAACAATTGTTCAAAAATTTAAAAGTTAGACTTCTAACCCATGTGCCCTTTCTATATATACGTATATATTGAGTGTATGTGTGTTAACTGTGTTTTCTTTTGGATAAATTATCCAAAAAACATATATATAGTGGCGGCTTTCTTGATCTGTTTTTTAAAGGGATAATTACATGTTATGAGGGTTTCAAAAAAATACAAAAAAATAATAAATATTAAAATTATAATTATAATTTTTTTATTATTTTATAATAATTTTTGAAAATGCGTTCTAAATAGTAATTTCTCCTTTAAAAAAAAAAAAAAAAATCCAAATGATGCATGTACCCAGATGAAATGTCTTGAGATGTTTTAGTGAGCTGTCATATTGGGCTTTAAGCATTAGTGTGAATCTTTGGGTCAAACTAGACTACTCTAAATTATATGGAGAAGTTATAGATTAATGTAGAAGAAAAAAATAATTATACGTATACGAGGTGTAACATTTTTTTACAGCAAAAGTTGTACCCATTTTTTAGTAAATAACTTCCCACTTCCCAGTACTTTGTAATTTTCCTAAATTATATTAGTAATCCTTGTAGTTGATCCTTATAATTTTAAAGATAACAACATACAAATAAAAATTTCATATAAATTTGTCATATGAAAAGATATGACTCTTTATACTCCTTTCATTTCTAACTAAAACACTGTTCAATATTATTTATTACTTCAACATTGTTCTGTCATTGTCACATCATTCTGATTAAATTTTTTGTAGAAAATTTATGTTTGTAAACTATTTTTTTAGGAGTAATTGCTCTACATGTCCTGTTATAAAGACTTGTGCACCATTAAATCTCACAAATGTTTGTATAGACCAAAAAGTTTTATCAATTCGTCATTGAAAGTTAATTTGTTAGGATTGTCATTAAAAAATATTTTTTGTAATGATTTTATGAATATATCACTAAAAAATCACAATTTTTTTAAATTTGTTAAAAAATTTGAATCATAATTAATGTGGCCAATATTATGTTTAGGACAAAGAATGGCCCAATTATTAGGCCTTCAATTCATAACCAGATCCTGTTGGCTAATCCACCGTCACCTTATCAAACAAACGGAAGCATGCTTATATTGGTGGGTCTCAAAACCATCCTACTCCTTTCTTTTACACAACCAAATCAGAAGTACCCAAACTAACCAAAATGGATCGACTGATTTTACTACATAGCCATTATTCCATTCAGCATTCTCTCTCCCTATTATTCCATTCAGCATTCTCTCTCTCTCTCTCTCTGATTTTACTACATAGTGTCACGGCCTTGGAATTTCTGAACCAACCCTCAGTCTTTCCAAGCCAACCGTGCGGCCTTAGATGCTTGTAGCACGCGTTGCTTGTACCTAAGTAAGCCTTTTGTGGAAGGGAGCTAGGGGATTGCACACACACAAGAGAGACTTGGAGAATGTTAGCTTTGTATTGCACTTAAGAGAAAGCTTACAACACTTGGATATTGGGTTTGGCCAAATGAGGGCCTCCCCTTTATATAGCCTTACATAGAATATTCTAGAACTACTATGGTGGAGAGTGTTCTAGACACTTCCCCCTACTACCTCTAATAGATTATTCTAGAACTACTTGAATGGAGGGGATTCTAGATCCTTCCCCCATCCTATCAAAGACCCTACTCTAGAACATACAAGACTTATGTACAAGGTACTAGAGTTATGTATAATTCTCTACAATACTCTATATTGTTCTAGATTCTTCTAGGCAATTCTCCCATAGCCTTTATTCTTGTACCCATCTAGAGAGTTCCAGAACTCCCTAGCATCCTTCCTGGCCTTCATACTTTCTCAAGTCTTCCAGGAGCTTCCAAGCCATTTCAGTAGTCTCCTTTTCTTGAGATTTCCTTTTTGTAGGTTATTTTTCCTTGGTAATGTGGCGGGGCGTGACAATAGGCATTATTACATTCATTCTGTCTTTCTCTCTCACTGTGGTTTTTGGGATACATTGCACTGCATGCTCGTCGCGTCGGTCTTGATGATTCGGCGGGGTGTGACATTCTCCCCCACCTATGCTTGCGACGCCCTCGTCGCGTCTCCATCCTCGAAGTCGTAGTCTTTCTCCTTGACTTGCGCCTTCTTGGTTTTCCTTTGTCCACCGTTGGCACCATGTAAGGACCCCCGTCCATAATGCACCAAGTGTTGTTGCGAGGCAACATCGCCATGTTGAACTCTCGCGGTAATTCGATCTCCAACACCACTCCATGGTCATTGACTTCTTCGCGCCACTCACCAAGGTGCAACTCAACCCCTTGAGCCATGCCCTCCACGGACTTTACCTTGGTGTTTTCCACCTTCATCAATCCTTGACCCCCGTCAAGGTTCGGATCAACCCGCTTGGCCTCTTCCGCATTGATGAAGTGGTGCGATGCCCCGGTGTCGACCATGACTTGGGTTGCCTCCCCATCGACCTTGCCCTCTACGTACATCAAACCCTTATCCCCTTGGGTTGATGCAGTAGGCTTCGCTTCAAGCAGCTGCAGAGATCCCATGCAAGACTGCTCTTCCCTTTCTTGCTCCTCTAGCTTTGCAATGAGACTCCTCCTCTTAGGACAATCCCTTGCCCAATGTAGCTCATCGAAAAGGAAGCAGTTATGTCTGGGCTTCATATCCTTAGCCCACTTTGCCCATTTGCCCAAATTAGCAGCAATCTCCCCTCCGCGGTGCTCCTATTTTCCTAAATTATATTAGTAATCCTTGTAGTTGATCCTTATAATTTTAAAGATAACAACATACAAATAAAAATTTCATATAAATTTGTCATATGAAAAGATATGACTCTTTATACTCCTTTCATTTCTAACTAAAACACTGTTCAATATTATTTATTACTTCAACATTGTTCTGTCATTGTCACATCATTCTGATTAAATTTTTTGTAGAAAATTTATGTTTGTAAACTATTTTTTTAGGAGTAATTGCTCTACATGTCCTGTTATAAAGACTTGTGCACCATTAAATCTCACAAATGTTTGTATAGACCAAAAAGTTTTATCAATTCGTCATTGAAAGTTAATTTGTTAGGATTGTCATTAAAAAATATTTTTTGTAATGATTTTATGAATATATCACTAAAAAATCACAATTTTTTTAAATTTGTTAAAAAATTTGAATCATAATTAATGTGGCCAATATTATGTTTAGGACAAAGAATGGCCCAATTATTAGGCCTTCAATTCATAACCAGATCCTGTTGGCTAATCCACCGTCACCTTATCAAACAAACGGAAGCATGCTTATATTGGTGGGTCTCAAAACCATCCTACTCCTTTCTTTTACACAACCAAACCAAACCAAACCAGAAGTACCCAAACTAACCAAAATGGATCGACTGATTTTACTACATAGCCATTATTCCATTCAGCATTCTCTCTCTCTCTCTCTGATTTTACTACATAGGCATTATTACATTCATTCTGTCTTTCTCTCTCACTGTGGTTTTTGGGATACATTGCACTGCATGAATTTGAGTTTATGAAACATCCCATCTGATAAGTAAGGAAACTTGAGCAAGAACTTCAAAAAAATCATTTGATTGAAAAAAAAAAGTGAACTACCTTGGCAGAATTGAACCTGCAACCAGTTCTAAGTTCCCCACAAAAATACGAAAATGTCCATAATTATCTTCTAGTAAAACATATTTTAAAAATTTTGATGGAAAGTAACAATTAATAGAGAACATATGTATATATATAGAAAGAGAGATTAATGGGATTTGGAAGTAGGAAGGTTGGTTAAGGGCATTTGGGGCCACCTTGTTTGGTCTTCCAGTTGTTGTAGCAAGGGCATGTTTGTTTATTGCCGTAAGTGCCAGGGGGCACACAAAGGCATTTTGAGCAGCACTTGAGGCAGAAGAACATGCACGGCTTCTTGTGTGATGTTGCTGAGCATCTATATGTACATCTTGGTCTGCAATCTGTCCATTTGAAAAGAATTACATTTTTTGTGTGACTTCATACTCAACTACTTCTCAGTATTTGCCATTTTTTATTACTTTACGGCTAACAATATTACTTACAATGCATATATACTTCAAGAATGTTTTTTCTTTTTTCTTGAGCAATTCAAGAAATTTTTTTTTTTTGATATTAAAAGATTGAATTTTTAATTTGATTTTTCTAAATAACAAGGTATTGAAACAAATGGTTCACAAAAATATATATAATACCTGCAGGACGAAGCCTATTGTATCCCTGTTACAAAAAAAAAAAAAATATTAAAAACAAAGAAAAAAGGGATGACATTAGACATGAGAGAGAGAGAGAGAGAGAGAGAGAGGGGCTTATTTTAATTTCCTCAACCACATGGGATAATGTAATCAAGAGAAGTAGCGAGACCAGCAATAAGAGGAGTGTGTTGTACGAAGAATGCCTTGCCATCTCTCTCTTTCTTTCTCTACAAAAGTAGTGAGTGGTCTTGGTGGATATGAGATCTTTCCCAAAACAACAATCAATGAATGAAGGAAAATGTTTGGTAGCTCAAATTTTTGTGGCTCAAATCTGTCAAAACGACATCGTTTTACACTCAAAATCTGTCAAAACGACGTCGTTTTGACAGATTTGAACCATTTGAGCTACAAAAATTTAAACTACCTATCATTGTCGATGAATGAATGAGGATATTGGACAGAGAATAGAATTTATAGGAAAGGACATGAATACGAGGCTTCAGCCGTGATGAATATTGGGAACAAAGAGGGGCCAAAACAGGGTGATTATTAGATATTTTGAGAATATGATCACCTGATGCTTTATAATATTATGATTGATAAAAATATGACATATTATAATTTATGTTGGGTAATTAAAAAATATGAGTGACATAGCCTCCGTTTGGGAAGTGGGTTGGCTTTTTGGCTTTTTGACTTTTTTGGCTATTTTAACCTGGGCTTAAAAGCTTGATTTGAGAAGGGCTTTTTGGCTTTTTGACTTTTTTGAGTTTTTTTATGAGAGAAGAATGTAATGATTATGGTTGGATGTGATGTTTTATTTGTTATGGCTAAAATAGCCTATTTTGTTTTTTGTGGCTAAAATAGCCAAAAAAACCTGCAAACCCACTTGCCAAACACAGGCATAGTAAATAATGATTAATAAGGTAGTATGGACATATGATTAGGGCTGCAAATGAACCGAGCTCGTCAAGCTCGGCTCGTTTATCTTTATTTAAATTATATAATAAATATATTATTTATATATTAAATAATATATAAATACATAAATACATTATTTATATATTAAAAATATATAAATATATATAAAAATAATAATACAAATACATTTTTTATATATTAAATAATATAAATAATATTAAAAAAAATTTATCGAGCCGAACTTGAGCTCAATAAACGAGTTCGATAAGTAAACGAGCGGAGCTCGAGCTCAGCAAAACTCGGCTCAGCTCGGTTCGTTTGCAGCCCTACATATGATATGATGAAAAAAAAAGGTTGGACATAAAAGTCCATTTGATTTGATAACATACAATACAAATTACTCCTACATTATTATTGATTATTGATTATTGATACAAGGGTTAATTTTTTTTTTTTATTTAATAAATTACACTCTATCTCTTTTATGTTTAGTCATTTTTTCACTTTAGCCATTGACATTTTTTTAATATTTATTTTAAACTTTGGTTTTTTATGTTTCAAGTTTTTTCAATTTACTCCAAAAACTAATTTATATTCAAAATTAGACAAAAAATGTTACGTTAACTATCACATGACATAAAAAATATATTATTATATTAAAGTTTGAATTGTCAGAAGTGTGAGTTATATATATATATATATAAATTATACCGTGTGACCATTAATTTGTTATTTTTTGTCTAATTCTAAACATAAATTAGATTTTTGAGTAAATTGGAAAAAAATTTAAAACATAAAAAATCAAAGCGAAAAAAATAAAAATAAAATTAAGAGTCAAAATGAAAAAATGATTAAAAATAAAGAGAACAAAGTGTAACTTACCATTAAATTTTGATCCCCAAAATATGGGTATTATGTCATTTTGATTCTCAAAATTTAAATTATGTCAAGTTAATTCTTTAATGTATAAAAATAATTCTATTTAGGCCTCGTTTGGGAACAGGCTAATTTAATAAGTTTTTGACTTTTAGGCTAAAAAGGTAACTAAAAAAAACTTGTATGTTTGGGATGACTTTTTGACTAATTACAAAAAGATGTGCAAAAAGTAGAGAGAAAAGAGAATTTTTGACTTTTTGATATGAATTGTTAGTTTTTTAGCTAATTTAATAATTTTTTGACTTTTTAACTAAAAAAGTAAGTTCCCAAACAGGGCCTTAGTCCCAAAGTGTAAGTCTTGTTGGTCTCAAAGTATGAGCATGGGGTGTGCGTGCTTCGATGCCTTTGGGCATTCCATTTGCCAACGATATTTAGCCTGTGTTTGGCAAGTGAGTTTGCAGGTTTTTTTGGCTATTTTAGCCACAAAAAATAAAATAGGCTATTTTAGCCATAACAAACAAAACATCACATTCAACCCATAATCATTACATTCTTCTCTCACAAAAAAACTCAAAAAAGTCAAAAAGCCAAAAAGCCCTTCCCAAACCAAGCTTTTAAGCCCAGGCTAAAATAGCCAAAAAAGTCAAAAAGCCAAAAAGCCAACTCAAAAGAGTCAAAAAGCCAAAAAGCCCTTCCCAAACCAAGCTTTTAAGCCCAGGTTAAAATAGCCAAAAAAGCCAAAAAGTCAAAAAGCCAACCCACTTCCCAAACGGAGGCTTAGTGGATTTGATTTCAGTTTTTTAAATTTAGTTTTTTAAAAATTAAATTTTTTATTTTTCATATTTTTTAGTGATTGTTTTTAAAATTATAAGTATTTTTTTTTTACTTTTTTAGATGAACCTTACTTAGATGTATTTAAAAAGTAAAATATTTGTGAGAAAATATTTTAATAAACTAATAAATAAACAAAAATAAGAAAAATATACCGAATTTTCGTTTTATTTTTTTGTATTTTTGATATTTAGTGAATTTTTTAAAGATTTTTTTCATGAAAATTATAATTTTTAAGTATATTTATATTAAGTGTATTTAAAAATTTTAAAAAAATATTTAAAATATTAAAAAAAATTAATAAAAATACAAAAATACAAAAAATAAGAAAAATAAATTTTTTAAAAATCTGAAAACAAACATAATGATTGATTTTGTTGAAGTGATGGTTGCGTCTAATGCAATCCAATTTGCTATCGATTTATGTGTATGTGAGTGTTTGAGAAGCGTGTTTTTTTAGTTATAGAATATTGAAGAATTTTTTTTTTGTGTTTAAAAAGATTGTTAAGTTTTTTTGTAATTAGATATGATATTTATAAAAGAAAAAGTGAAATGATTATAGAATTTGATGTGATATTTAGTTTGAATTTATTTTTTTTTTGATTTTATAAAACATTTATTTTGTAGTGAAAAAAAACAAAAACAAAAAAAAACTCAAAAACCAAGGACCCAAACACCCCAAATGTTCACTTTGAGAGTGATTCTCTTAC
This sequence comes from Camellia sinensis, assembly GCF_004153795.1. Taxonomy (NCBI): domain Eukaryota; kingdom Viridiplantae; phylum Streptophyta; class Magnoliopsida; order Ericales; family Theaceae; genus Camellia; species Camellia sinensis. Next base: position 1,726,368 of record NW_021024524.1, on the reverse strand, counting down.
GGCGGTAAATGCGTTAACTGGGTCATCTTTTGATCTTGCTTCATTTGGTCATGTTGCGGGATGTTTATGATCTTTTGTAGTTTGGTTTCAGGCCGATCAATGGATTATTGTTTGGAATCACGTAAATAAATATATTTTTTAATTTTTTATTTGATTTAAATTAATGTATTTTTTCATTTTTTTATAAAATATTATATAAAAAAATAAAGAGGTAATGTAATATAAAAAAGATAAAAAGATAAAAAATGTATTTTTGTAATACACCCCAATCCAACCCAAGTCCTGTATTATTTTCTGACCTAATATTTAAATTGTGTCAATTTTATCTCTAATAAATAAAAAATATTGTAATTTTAAACATGGAGCACCAAATTGAAACAATTTTATATATGGACTTCAAACATTGGACACCAAATTAAAATATTTTTTATATATTGATAACTATATTGATATAGTTTAAATATTAAAAATTAAATTAATGTAAAATTCATATTTTGTGAATTAAAAATGTAATTAATCTTGGGGAATTTTTTTTTAAGGTCCTTAATATCAAGATTTTTACAGAGAAAATTCAACTCAGAAAAATTTTGTCCAACGAAGAGAAATTTGGTCCCAACTCTGAGAAATTTTGTGATCATACCACAAAAATTTTTTCTCTGTGAAAATTGAAATTTTTTTGAGTTGGGATTGAAATTTCTCTGAATAGGGCAAAATTTCTTTGAGTCATATTTTTTATGTGAAAATGTTAAGGGACCTTAACTAATAACAAAAAAAATCTTAAACCTCTCTTATTACACAAAATCTAAAAAAAATAAAATAAAAGAATAGTGAAAACTAATAACAAAAAAAATCTTAAACCTCTCTTATTACACAAAATCTAAAAAAAATAAAATAAAAGAATGTTTCACTATTTTTTTTTTTAATCTTGATAGACGGACGCAGATCATAGTATAGTAGAAGGAGAACAAAAGGGGAATGAGGTAAGCGTCAATAGCGCCGTGTTTGTTGTGTGGTTTTGTTCCAATTTGTCGAACTTTGGGGTGTTTTAAAAAATTGGTAAAAAGTTGACTTTTGACTTTTTACCAACCTTTTTAGCTTTTTGGAAAGTGATTTGAAAAGTTGGTAAAAAGTTAATTTTTGACTTTTTAGTTTAATATTTATTTATGGTGTCAAATCAAATTAAAATGACTAAAATACCTTTACCCAACATAAGAAATTTATTTTTTAATTTTTTTGTCATAGGCCCTAATTTGTTATTTTACACTTGCGTTTTTATAACTTTCCAAATCAATTTTGTTGCGTTTTTGCCACTTGCATTTTTAGATCTTTCGATAAAAATATGACTTTTTATTTTGGTTCCCAAAACGGACCTTTACTCCTCTCCTGGACCTTTACTCCTCTCCTGTCCTCTTCTTTTTTAACACACTCAAACACACGGCTTTCTCTCTCTCTCTGGTAGTTAGAACATGATATACTTTGAGATCATTTCAAAATCCTCATGAGGCATCATGATGCAGTCCCTTTCTCTATTATCTTGATAGACGGACGCAGCTCATAGTATAGTAGAAGGAGAACAAAAGGGGAATGAGGTAAGCGTTAATAGCGCCGTGTTTGTTGTGTGGTTTTGTTCCAATTTGTCGAACTTTGAGGTGTTTTGAAAAATTGGTAAAAAATTGACTTTTGATTTTTTACCAACTTTTTAAATTTTTTAAAAAGTGATTTGAAAAGTTGATAAAAAGCTAATTTTTAATTTTTTAGTTTAATATTTGTTTATGGTGTCAAATCAAATTAAAATGACTAAAATACCCTTACCCAACATAAGAATTTTATTTTTTTATGTCATAAGCCCTAATTTGTAATTTCACACTTGCATTTTTATAACTTCTCAAATTAATTTTGTTGCATTTTTGCCACTTACATTTTTGGATCTTTTGACAAAAACGTGCCTTTTTATTTTGGTTTCCAGAACCGACCTTTACTCCTCTCCTGGACCTTTACTCCTCTCCTGTCCTCTTCTTTTTTAACACACTCAGCCTCCGTTTGGGAAGTGGGTTGGCTTTTTGACTTTTTAACTTTTTTAGCTATTTTAGACTGGACTAAAAAACTTAGTTTATGAAGGGTTTTTTGACTTTTTGACTTTTTTGACTTTTTTTGTGAGAGAAGAGTGTAATGATTATGGGTTGGATGTGATATTTTGTTTTTTGTGACTAAAATAGCCTATTTTGTCTTTTGTGGCTAAAATAGCCAAAAAAACCCACTTTAGTTCTTCCCAAACGGACCCTCAAACACACAGGCTCTCTCTCTCTCTCTCTCTCTCTCTCTCTCTCTGGTAGTTACAACATGATATACTTTGAGATCATTTCAAAATCCTCATGAGGCATCATGATGCAGTCCCTTTCTCTATTATTTTGAATTTTGTTGTAATGGTGGTGTACATCAGGTGAAGTACTCCATCCTTCCCTAAATAGTTAGACCATGAACAATTCACATGATGCAGCCTCCCTCCCTCTCTCTCTCTCTCTCTCTCTCTCTCACATGATGCAGCCTCCCCCCTCTCTCTCTTTTCCAAACTAATTTTGTTCCCTTTTTGCCACTTGCATTTTTAGATCTTTTGATAAAAATGTGACTTTTTATTTTGGTTCCCAAAACGACCTTTACTCCTCTCCTGGACCTTTACTCCTCTCCTGTCCTCTTCTTTTTTAACACACTCAAACACACGGCTTTCTCTCTCTCTCTCTCTGGTAGTTAGAACATGATATACTTTGAGATCATTTCAAAATCCTCATGAGGCATCATGATGCAGTCCCTTTCTCTATTATTTTGAATTTTGTTGTAATGGTGGTGTACATCAGGTGAAGTACTCCCTCCTTCCCTAAATAGTTAGACCATGAACAATTCACATGATGCAGCCTCCCCCCCCTCTCTCTCTCTCTCTCTCTCTCTCTCTCATATATATGAGAAATATTAGAAATTCATAATTTTATTTCATAAATTCATCTTTAGTGTAAAACTTGTATGATTAAGGCCTCGTTTGGGAACGCTCATTTTTAGTCAAAAAGTTAAAAAATTACTAAATTAGTCAAAAAGTCAAAAACCCATACCAAAAAGTCAAAGATTCTCTTTTCTCTCTACTTTTTGCACATCTTTTCGTAAAAAATAAAAAAATATCCCAAACATACTAGTTTTTTTTAGCTCATATTTTAGCCAAATAACTAAAAAGTTACTAAATTAGCCTGTTCCCAAACGAGGCCTAAGTGTGTGATAAATTAGAAATTGACAACTGTTATGCGTATCATTGGAAGTCAAACCGGAACAATAATTTTACGGATCTCAAATATTTTACAAACAGGTCTGGATTGCCTCTAGTCTAGGGAACAGAGAAGGATGCTGTCACAACACCCTGCTATGACGGCTCCGTTGAAGTTTGTATCAATTTTATTTTGATGATTACTGTTCATATTATAGGATTCATTGAGTATATCATTCATATAAAAATGAGTTTAATCGGATATGTTTAACCCCATGATTGGACCATAATTTTTTTTTTAAAAAAAAATTATCAAAATTATACTAACCGTTTATTTTTTAAAACATAAATGTGATCTTGTTATAAGTTAGGGCATCCGCATCAGCTAAGGCAAAATAACAAAAAATTATAATATAGCTAGTAAATCATAAAATTCTTCCTCCATCAGTCTCAATAATTTTTTTCTAAATTAAGTTTTTATTATATTTGCTATAGTACTTTAACAACTTTGTTGAGCCATTGTTCATTAGCTAAATAATTTTTTTATTATATTTTCTAGAACAAAATTGGGCCAAAATTTTTCAACCGGTTGTCCACCCGGATATCCTACCGGATGTCCCATGAGTGAATGCTTGTAGCAGAAGAAGAAAAATTCCCAAAATTAGCCTAATCGGTCAACCGGCCGGTCAACGGCAATTTTTTTATTTTTATTTTTTTGCATTTTTTAAGAATTATTTTGGTGGCATCTCATCAATTTAATAAAACAATAAAGAATAACAAATACAATAAGAAATTAATATTTAATAAGATTGAGTTAGAATAGAGAGTTTGATGCAGTGAGTACTAAAAAAGTGGCTAGCTAAAATAACAAAAGTGAATTTTAGGTTATAATTTGACTCAAAATTCATTGAGACTGATGCGGATGCTCTTACAGATATCTAATTGACTTGATTTTTTCTATGGATGGTCTAATTGACGAACTTCACAATTATAATATGAAGGGTTCACATTATCAAAATAAATTCGAAAAATGCCCCCACAGCCTCATAATACAGTGCTATTCCTTAGAGGCACAACACCCTTCCAGGTTCCCTAGTATAGAGGGTGTTGTATGAGTTTGTGGGGCCTATTATGAGTCTTATTTTTATAATTTGAATAGTTCATTTTGTAAGGTCATTTTGTGTATATCAATCATAAAAATAAAAAAAAATAAAAAATTGATAATCACAACATGTTTAATTTATCGCATTCGTCACAAAAATTAAATAAATAAATAAAATATGAATGGCTGGTTTGGAAAAATACACTTTTAGTCATTTTTTATGAGACATGTAGTAAATTGTATAGATTATGATTATTGAATTGATCTAATTTTTATATTAATAAATATATGTGGAGATATATTTTCTGAGTACCAACACGTGGCAAGGTGACGCCGACGTGTCAGCCGAGGTACTAGGAATGGCAACGGGGCGGGGCCGGGGACCACCCTCCCCGTCCCCGATCCCCAATGGCCAAAACTTCCCTGTCCCCGGCCCCGATCCCCGACGGAAACCTGTCACAGTCCCCATCCCCGTCCCCAACGGGATCGGGTTTCCCCGACCCCGAAAAGTCCCCGATCCAACTCTGTTTCAACATTCAACACCATCAACAGATAAAAAAAAAAGAAAAGAATAACAGATCATAAAAAAAACCAGATTTGTTTCAACATTCAACACCATCAACTTTGTTTCAACATTCAACATCATCAACATAGATCAACAAAAAAAACAACAAATCAAAAAAAAAAAAAAATTTACAGATCATCAACAGATAAAAAAAAAATTATAGATCATTAGATCAAAAAATCAATAACAGATAAAAAAAGAATAACAGATCTTACAGATCTGAGCTGATGAGGGCGGCGGGGGAGGATATCGACGGAGGAGGGCGGCGGTGGAGATCGGCAAAGGAGATCGGCGGTGGAGATCGACGATGTGCGGCACTCCATCAGATCTGCCGTGACGACGGAGAAGAAGGAGGCAGCAGTAGCTTGGAGGAGGAGGAGGAAGCGGTGGTGGCTTGGAGGAGGCTCATGCGTCTGTGTCTGTGTGAAGAGAAAAGAAGAGAGAGTGTGAGAGAAGAGAAGAAAGAGAGTGAGTGTAAGAGAGTGTCAGATAGAGCTGCTGTTGAGCTATTCAACAGGGGTTGAAATATGTATAATATAATATATAAATATAATAGAGAGTGTGAGATAGAGCGTGTCAGAGAGTGTGACATATATATAATATATATATATATAAATCGAGGGGCTGACCGGGGCCGGAGGCGGGGTCGGGACCGGGGATGAAATATGTATCACCGTCCCCGGCCCGAATGTCACTGGGAATTTATTTTTGAATACCATCCCCGGCCCGTCGGGGGTATTTTTCGGGAAAAAACCACTCTTATCGAGGACGGGGGGTCGGGTCCCCTTCGGGCCGGGTTCAAATTGCCATTCCTACGAGGTACCACGTGTCCTGGTCGTTGTGCCGAGGTAATCTCGGTTAGGCCGAGGTTTCCTCCGAAGATATCGGAATCCGAGATAAGCGGATAGAGGACAAGAGTCCAAGAATTAAGAGGAGACTTAGTCAAGAGGAGGATAAAACTCTTAGGGAGTTTATCTTTATCTCTTGAAGAGTCTAAGGTAAGTCTAGAATTGGAGTCCCTAGAAGTCAGGCTTCTAGTGGGACTATGATTGAATTAACTATAAAAAGAGAGGCACCTCCGTGGGTCTAAGGTACGCAATTTATGCTTTGAGCAGTAAGTTTAGCACTTGATTATCTTTGAGAGATATACTGACTTGATCGTCGGAGTGCCCCCGGGTGGAAGAACCACCGCGGGAGTCTTCTCTTTCTGTTATAGGTTAGCTGAAGCCATCTATTCTGCCAGTGCTCTCTAGCTGATTACTAAACGAGCAGTGTGATCAGAAAATCACTCACACAATTTGGCGCCGTCTGTGGGAAGAAGGAAGAATAGATGGCCAGCAACGCACAGAATGAAAAGATAGGGGACGACACTCTTGCTGGGAGTGGCAGACATATAGACCTTGATGTCGAAGGAGACAACCACAATGCAGAAACTCGTGACCAGGGCCACGGAGAGAAAGACGTCGGCCAGGAGGGCGACACTTCGAAGAAGACAGACCAAAGCAAGTACTATAACGAAGATAACCTCTAGGTATGGAGGGATAGATGCCTGCAGAGGGATGAAGAAGTAAAAAAATTGGAAAACAAGTTGGCAGACCTGCAGTCGGTCGTCAACTTCATGATGCAAAACAATGTCATGCAGCCACCGTACCCGCTGCAGAATACGCCGATTCTAGCAACTAATACCTAGAAGGGAGGAAGAAAACAATCCCCGAAGCCCCTCAGGACACCAGGAGCGGAAGACACTCTCACCGACCTTCTAGGGAAGTCAGACGAGAGGAGCCGAGACGAGAGGAGTCCCGAAGGACATATCACACGAAGGACCCATAGCCCAAAGAATATCGGCATGTTCAAGGGCAAGCACTCTGCTTTGACACAACCCATGGAGAAAGATCAAAACGGGCCCACCACGAGGTCGAAAGTAGTGTGCCGAAAAGATTGAAGTCCAAAGATAGCCGAGCTCTAAGGAGGAGTAAAGAAGACTTGAGAGATTACCTAAGAGGAAGCAACAGAATACTGAAGCCGAGGTAATTTCCCTAGTTAAGCCGAGGACACCATTCTCGGTGGAACTGGACAAATTTGAAGCACCAAAGAGATTCAGTATGCCGAGGTTCCAAATATATGATGGTAAGTCAGATCCTAATTTTCACGTTGGACTATACCTGAATTCAATGGCATTATATAGTGGGAACGAGCCATTGCTCTGCAAAGTATTCCCCTCATCCTTCGGGGAGATTGCATCAGATTAGTTCCATAAACTACCGAAGGGAAGCGTAAAGACTTGGGAAGGCCTGGTCGACATGTTTGTGGCCAGGTTTGTGACGAACAAACTACAGCCCTTGAGGGTCGACGCACTGATGGCTTTAAAAATCACCAAGGATGAAGGCCTTAGGGTCTACGCAAAAAGGTACTACGAGGTGTTCAATCGAATACCCGAATGCAACCAAGAGGTGGCGGTCGTGTCTTTCAAGAATGGCCTGAAAGGTGACTGCCCACTACGGAAGTCTTTGGCAAAGACATTGTCAAAAAGCATGGAAAAACTCATGGCGAGAATCAAGAAGTACGCCAGAGCCGAGGAGGATACGTCGGGAAACAAAGAGACAAAGCAGGAGAAAGGAAACAGCTCGCCGAAGCGAAGCCGAGATAACAATGGATCGATCAAACAAGAAACGGAATTGAGGGCTAAACAGGCAGTGACGACTGTGTTCCGAATCTCGGTCCACAAAGTCCTGGATCAAATACGAAACCAACCCTATTTCAGAGCACCGACAAGTGCACCAGGGGAATTTATGGGAAGAAACGTCGGTAGGTGTTGTACTTACCACAATGAAGAAGGGCACCCAACTCAGGGTTGTAGAGCCCTAAAAGCACACTTAGAAGACTTGGTGAGGCAAGGCCATCTGAGCGACCTTGTCGATGAGACCAGGACAAGGGAAGATCAGGCAAGATTGCCTCAAGCACCAGCAGCTCCGCCTCTCCCAGCACAGCAACCACAGGCAGGAGGACCACGGGTGGTTAATGTAATTCACTCAAAGGTGAATGAAAACGACATACGAGGGAAGACCCAGAAGGTAAAACACCTACAACACGTGAACCAGGTCGGACATAAAAGACCTCCTCCTGAAGAATGTCAGGGACCGACGATAGCCTTTACTGAAGCCGACCTAGAGACGGTCCAGCATCCACATAATGATGCCTTGGTAGTATCCCTCCAGGTTGGGGAGTGCCAAGTGAAACGCATCCTGATTGATCAAGGAAGCTCTTGCAACATCATGTATGTTAGATGTTACAAGGAGCTGGGCCTTCATCCTGATGACTTGGAGCAATCCAATGGCCCGATGGTCGGCTTCAATGGAACGCCTACGTGGCCACTGGGTGCAACAAGCTTGGAAGTACAAGCCAGCACTAAGAAAATCAAGACAGAATTCATGGTGATTGATACGCTCTTGCCATACAACATCATCTTGGGAAGGCCATGGTTGCATGCAGTGGAGGCAGTTCCCTCAACGTTGCATCAACTACTACGGTTCCCAACAGAGCATGGGATTAAAGAAGTCAGAGGAGACTAACTGCAGGCAAAGAATTGCTCCATGGCAGCAATGAAATCCATCTGCAACATTCGAGAACCGGAGAAAGCAGAGATTGAAGACGAGGACATGAAGGTCCTAGAGGATGTCAGCAATGAGCCAGCCAAGAAGAGTGAAGAAGTACTGAAGAAAGTCCTCGTCTAGGAGGATGATGAAGAATGCTTCTTTCTTGTCGGCTCGGGCTTAGCCGAAGAAGAAGAAAGAGAACTGGAAACTTTTCTGAGAGCAAACATAGAGGTGTTCGCTTGGACGCCTTATGAAATGCCTGGCATTGACCCCGAGGTCACATGCCACAAATTGAACGTTGACAGGACAGCCAAACCCGTAATACAACGAGCCAGAAGACTGACGTTGATGCACGTCGAAGCAGTGGAGGAGGAAGTAGACAGACTTCTGGAGGCCAGGGCCATCAAAGAAGTCAATTATCCAACATGGCTATCAAACACTATGGTAGTAAAGAAAAAGAATGGTAAATTGAGGGTCTGCGTAGATTTTACAAGCCTGAACAAAGCTTGTCCCAAAGATAACTTTTCTCTACCCAAGATTGACCAGTTAGTAGACGCCACATCTGGACATGGAAGGATGAGCTTCCTGGATGCTTACAGGGGATACCACCAGATAGCCATGTACCCCCCAGATGAGGAGAAGACAGCGTTTATCACCCCGAAAGGGCTGTACTGTTACAAGATAATGCCTTTTGGGTTGAAAAACGCAGGAGTAACTTACCAAAGGTTGGTAACCAAGATGTTCAAACACCTGATTGGCCAAATAATAGAGGTCTACATCGATGACATGGTCGTGAAGACCAAGGAACCTAAGGGTCATCTTACCGACCTAAAAGAGGTCTTTGATATACTCAAAACATACCGGCTCCGACTCAACGCATCGAAGTGCGCGTTTGGAGTTGGATCAGGTAAGTTTTTGGGGTACTTGGTAACAAGAAAGGGCATTAAGGCCAGCCCAAATCAAATCTAGGCCATCCTAGAGCTGAAAAGCCCAACGTCGGCAAAACAGGTTCAGATGCTTACTGGAAGGGCCGTGGCTCTAAACAGGTTCATAAGCCGAAGCTTAGACAAATGTAAATCTTTCTTCAACCTGGTGAAGAAGGCCACGGACTTCCTATGGACTGAGGAATGTGAGGCCGCTTTGGCCGACCTAAAGAAATATCTGACCACGGCTCCAGTCCTCTCAACACTTGAACCTGAGGAAAAACTGTTTTTGTATTTAGCAGTTTCAGAACATGCAGTAAGTGCGGTGCTAATCCGAGAGGAAAAAGGGGAGCAAAAGGCTGCTTATTATGTAAGCAAAACCTTGGCCGATGCAGAAACAAGGTACCTACCACTAGAGAAATTAATGCTGGCCTTAGTAATGGCTTCAAAGAAGCTGAACCATTACTTTCAAGCGCACAAGATTATAGTGCTAACAGAGCACCCACTGAAGTCCTTGTTATAACAAGGAGACTTAACTGGAAGAATAGCAAGATGGGCAGTGGCCTTGGGCCAGTACGACCTGGAGTTCAGGCCGAGAACAGCAATTAAGGGCCAAGTTTTGGCCGACTTCGTGGCCGAATTCACGCCAGAATCCATCGAACATCAGGCTCCATTGAGCCAAGATGAACGATGTCCAAACAAACAAGGAGAAGCCCAGCCAAATGCAAAAGAACAAAGAAAGGAAAAACTCAGACCCTGTAGCATTTACATCGGCGACTCCTTTCGCCTGTTTGTCGATGGGAGCTCAAACCGGCAAGGAGCGGGGGCAGGAGTAGTGTTAATATCTCCTGATGGGGAGATATTGGAACAGTCCATTCGATTAGGGTTCAAGGCCTCGAACAATGAGGCAGAATACGAAGCATTGATTGCAGGACTAAAGCTGGCAGTGGCAGCAGAAGCAAATGAGGTAATAATTTTTTGTGATTCACAACTTATAGTGGATGAGACAACAGGAGAGTTTGCAACCCGAGATGAGAGAATATCGGCATACGCAAAGGAAGTCATCAGGCTGACAGTCTTGTTTCGTAATTGTCGACTTCTTCAAGTTAGCCGAGATGATAACAGCTACGCCGACGCATTGGCCAACTTGGCAAGTTCAATACAAACTGGAAAAACAAGGACAATAATGATTGACTATTTGTCAGGCCTGAGCATAGAACCACCGATCACAGAACAAGAAGCAATGTGTGTGGACTTGGGACCAAGCTGCCAGAAGACCATAAGGAAGCACACAAGGTCAGATTGAAGTTGGCAAGATTCAATCTGACAGCGGACGGACATCTCTACAGAAGGTCCTTCACTAGACCCCTTTTAAGGTGCGTACACCCTTTGCAGGTTGAAGATTTTATATATGAAATTCATGAAGGGACTTGTGGAAGCCACGCTGGAGGTAGATCACTAACTCACAGGGCCATTACCTAGGGGTATTGGTGGCCCTACATGCAAAAAGATGCAGAAGCCTACGTGAAGAAGTGTGAACAATGCCAAAGGTTCGCACCTTTGATACACCAGCCAGCTGCTGATCTGAACCCTGTATCCAGTCCATAGCCATTTGCCCAATGAGGCATGGATCTCGTTAAGCAGTTGCCCCAAGCAACTGGGCAAAGGAAGTACTTGCTGGTAGCAACAGATTACTTCACGAAGTAGATAGAAGCAGAACCTCTTGCCAACATCCGAGATGTGAACGTCAAGAACTTCATATGGAGAAACATCATCACCAGATTTGGCATTCCAAGAGAAATAGTTGCCGACAACGGAACGCAGTTTGACAGCAAACTCATTAAGAACTTTTGTGCGAAATTCAAGATAAATAATTACTTTTCAACACCAAGTTTTTCCCAAAGCAATGAGCAAGCAGAAACATCCAACAAAGTAATTTTGGATAGGATAAAGAAGAGGCTGTAGGCAGCAAAAGGAAAGTGGGTAGACGAGTTGCCCAATGTACTCTGGGCATATCGGACTACGCTGAGAAGATCAACAGGGGAAACCCCTTTTGCCATGGCTTACGGCACAGAAGCAGTCATCCCACTGGAGATCGACATCCTAGGGATCAGAACCCAGGGAGTAGAGAATGGGACTAATGATATACTTCTAGCCCAAGATCTGGATCTCTTAGAAGAAAGAAGAGAGAAAGCTGCAATTCAGCTCGCAGCATACCATCAGCAGTTTGCTAGAGCTTTAAGAAGATTAATCCAAGGGATTTTCAAGTCGATGACCTAGTCCTAAGAAAAGTTGTTGGCAACAAGAAGGATCCCAGAGAGGGCAAGCTTGGCCCAAACTGGGAAGGACTCTACAGAATCACTTCGGTATTGGGCAATGGAGCATACCGGCTTGAAGATAATGAGGGCTAAAGCATTGCAAGACCCTGGACACTTGTAATTGGGAAATTTTTTTATCATTAGTGTCCTTGTTATTTTTTGAGGACGTCATCAATAAAATCTTAGCAGAATTCCTCTAAGACTTGTGAATTGAAAAAAGATGCATAATGTTGTTTCTTCTGATAATGAGAACCCAAGTAGAACTCAGGTTCACATTGGGGCAGAGAGAAGACAAAATTGTTTAATCTTCACTTGTTGAAATTTGTAGCAATTTACAAGTTGAAGTTAAGCCGAGATTATTGTTTATCTTCACTTGTTGAAATTTGTAGCAATTTACAAGTTGAAGTTAAACCGAAGTAATGCTTAACGCTTGTTGAAAATTTGTAGCAATTTACAAGTTGAAGTTAAGCCGAGATTATTGTTTATCTTCACTTTTTTGGAAATTTGTAGCAATTTACAAGTTTAAAGTTAAACCGATGTAATGCTTAACGCTTGTTGAAATTTGTAGCAATTTACAAGTTAAAGTTAAACCGAGATTATTGTTTTATCTTCACTTGTTAAATTTGTAGCAATTTACAAGTTGAAGTTAACCGAAGTAATGCTTAACGCTTATGAAATTTGTAGCAATTTACAAGTTGAAGTTAAGCCGAGATTATTGTTTTATTTTCACTTGTTAAAATTTGTAGCAATTTACAAGTTGAAGTTAAACTGAAGTATGCTTAATCGCTTATTGAAATTTATAGCAATTTACAAGTTGAAGTTAAGCTGAGATTATTGTTTATCTTCACTTGTTGAAATTTGTAGCAATTTTACAAGTTGAAGTTAAACCGAGATTATTGTTTATCTTCACTTGTTGAAATTTGTAGCAATTTACAAATTTAAAGTTAAACCGAATATGCTTAACGCTTGTTGAAATTTGTAGCAATTTACAAGTTGAAGCTAAACCAAAATCATTGTTTGGCGCTTGTTATAACTTAAGAAAAGTTTACAAAATAGAAATTAAAAACAGAATATGTTAATCCTTATTGAAATTTGTAAGCAATTTACAGGACAAGTACTTGCCGAGGTAAATCGTCAGGTGGCTAATAACCGAAGTGTGTCACCCCGAGAAGATTACATAAAAAGGAAGAGTACATAAGACATGCAAAATATTCTAAGTATAGAATCACTGCAAGAGCAGTTAGAAAAAGACAAAGATACAAGCATTCAGAAAAAGAAAGTTGAGTTAGCATTCACAAAAAGGCACATCAGCCATATGCAAAACTTACATCGCTAAAGAAACAAAAAAGTACAAGAGTACAAAAGACAAGAAAAGAAAAAGACATGACATCAAAACTAAGATTCCCTAACATCGGCAGCAGCTGGTTTTGGACGTCAGAGGACTGCTGAGAAGATACCTCGGCCACCTTCTCCGCCGCGATCTCGGCATCAATTTGGGCAAGGTCTCATCAATACTCTTATCAGCAAGAAGTGAATCCGATGATACCTTTAGAGGAATCACATCCTTGGGAACCTCCTCAACCTCCTCGTCTTGAGTTAAGTCTAGGACTTGCTCATTTTGAAGAGGGGACTTGGACGCAGTAGCCTCCTTTGCTTTTCTCACCAAGGCATCATCCTCTTCCTAATCTTTAGATTCTGAATCTTCATCAGATTGAGCTGGTGGAGGAGGTGGAGGAGGTGGAGGGAATGGAAGAGAAATATCATCGGCATTCCTCAGAGGCGAATCATCAGGAACGTTGAGTTTTTTTCAGAAGAGACATCCAACCAAGGGTGAAACCCTTGTTGCATGCCTGCTTCACTTGAAGTTCATAAGCCTCAGTAACGTCGGCCATGCCTTGAGTGTACGCCTTTTCATCAGCTTCTTTGATTTCGGCGTCTGTGGTGGCCAGGGCCCTCCTGAAGCTCCTTTTCGGCCTGGGCCATTTTCTTCTCGGCCCTCTTTTCTCTAGGACTCATCAACCTTCCTTATGGCCTCGGCAGAATCGACTTTCTCTTCGCCTCAGTCTGGACTTTGATAGCAGTCTCACCTGATCCTCAACTTCTTCATTTTTGATTGAAGGTTTTTATTGGCCTTTTGAAGGGCAGAAAACTCCCTCTTCATGTCGACCAATTTCTTCCGATTTTCAAAGGCTTGCATGGAGAGAGAATGGGCATGCTGAATGGCCTGAAAAAACACAAGGAAAAAGTTATTTGAAAAATTTTACAAGTATGAAAAGAAGAAAGAAAGACAAGTTACCAAGTGAAGACACTTACTTGAACATAACGTTGAAGCATGAAAGCATAGTTCTCATACTCGCTCATCTTGGCGTTCCTGTCAAGATCGCCTGGAAGAAGTAGAGCAGTACTGAAGGCGACACTGGCATTGATGTCATCGGCGTTATCACTAGCCATAACAAGCTTATCTTCTAGAGTAATTTCAGGTGCCCAGGGGACGTCTGGTATTTTGGACCCCGAGGTCGTTGCAGAGAATGACCTCGGCTTCTTTGATTTTTGAGATTCTGATGGCTGGGTTTCAGAGCGCCTCTTCCCAGAAGAGGGTTGAGATTTGTCACTCTCAGCCAGCTTGGAAATAGGTAAAGTATCCTCAGATTCAACTTGAGTTACTTTAGCCTTTGGCTGAGCCTTTTTAACTCTTTTCGGCTTCGGTGGGGGCATGGTTTATGTTGGCTGAGTTTCAACATCAGAAGGGAGGCTGGCTAAGAGGTCTTTTGCAACTGGTTTTGGACGGCCCATCTCGGCAGTAAGGACAAGTCGTCGCCGACGTTTTCGTTCTGATATTGGGACCAGGTATGGAGCCGAAGTTGATGGCTGATCAGCTGGATCGGATGTTGATCCTTGATCTGTTCGTGATGTGGATGCAGTCAATAGAGTTGTAGCAGAGGGTAGAGAAAGGCTTTTTTTCTTCCTTTTGGGAACGTCGGGCAAAGTTGACTTATATGTTGGAATAAAATTGAGAAGCATAGGCGCTTTCCTTTTATGAACTAGCAAGTCCAGAAGTTTCTTCAAATCCTTGCTGGGAACAAAGGATTGGCGAAAATTTTTCGGTGGCTTTCGAACAGCTGCAAGAAGAATAGACGTAAGAAACAGACAAAGTATTTAAGACTTTGAAAGAAAACAGGCAAAGCTGAATACTGGGCTCTTACCCTTGCCCTCTAAAACTAATCGAGGAAGAGGGTAGAGATGGATGTCCTCGTCTGGAGCAAACTCCTAATTTCCCGAGGTAATGAAATTGTCATCTCCAGCCCCCTTGTTGGAGTCTGGGAGGTCGGCTACGATTTTGAATTTTGTAGACCTCGGCTTAATGTAATAAATGTAGCCTTTTTCATTCAAATTAAGAGCACACATGGTATAGCAGTACTGGATATCGGCTAGGGTGATCCTAGAATTTTCCTGTTTAGCTAAGTTTATGATGCCATTGATCACTCGGTAAGAATTGATTGCCAGTTGCATGGGGTTCAACTTATAATAGTGAAGAATCTCACAAAAAAGGATGTTGAGTGGGAGCCGGAGTCCGCACTCAGTGAAAGCTACAATGGGAAAGGGCATCGAATCATCTGTGGGCATGATGAAGTCGTTATCTCCAGGCAGCCTCAGATGGACATCGACAGGGATAGAGAACTCTTGCCTAAAGTACTTAAGTTTGGTCAGGGTATCTACCCTATGTCTCTACATATCCATGATATCGGCCTGAATTAGAGGGGTTGGATTTCAGAGAAAAAATGTTTTGAGAGGGTTAATAAGACCTCGGCAAAAATCTAGGTAAAGTACTAGTTTCAGTTTTTTCCTAAATTACGGGTTCTGCACAACAAATCCCAGACCTAGATCTATGAAAGCAAGGGCTGAAGGCACGGATCTAGAAGACAGAAAGGCAAAGATGTGCTTTAGAATCAAGAACAGGGATGAGCTATCAAGAGCATAAAGAATACGAGAAATAAAGGGTCGAGGGCAGTAACAAGAGTGCAAAAAAGTGGTGAACAGTATGTATTCAAGATATGGGCAAGATCAAAAATAAATATGTTCAGATATGTGATTCGCAAGATTTGAAACAATAATGGTAACAAGTAATGAAGAATATCAACAGAATTGAAAATGAAAGGAACAGTGGCTTACCAGAAAAAAGTGAAGCTGGTATGAAGATTGTCGAAGTCAGACGACAGTTACAGATGCAACAAAAATGACGAAAGCTTCATAGGAAGGGAGAAAGGAAGGCAGTTGTAGAGCTTGAGGACTGGAACAATGGTGTATTCAGGAGCTAGAAAGAGAAAAAGCGAAGAGAAATTGAATGCAAAAGTGAAAAATGAAGAAATGGGGAAAAGTTTTGTCAAAAATTAGAAAAGGCGGAAAAACGGAGCATTGAATGTGCCTAGAACAACGCATACGTCAGACGACGCACACAGACGCAAAACGGCTTGCAAGCGCGTCATAGGCACGATCTAATGAGGTGAAGACGCGCGAATGAAACGGTTGAGTAAATGATGCGTGACAGCTTACACACGTGAAAGAGTTCACTGGAATTCTTGTTCTCTGGAGAGAACATGTCGGCCTGAAATGAATGATCTCGGCTGAGGAGTTCTTGAGTCGATGTACAGGAAGAAATACCGATATAGGTTCCATCACCTCAAGATACCGAGGTAATAGAACCTAGGGGCAGTTGTAGGGATATATTTTTTGAGTACCAACACGTGGCAAGGTGATGCCGACGTGTCAGCCGAGGTACCACGTGTCCTGGTCGTTGTGCCGAGGTAATCTCGGTTAGGCCGAGGTTTGCTCCGAAGATATCGGAATCCGAGATAAGCGAATAAGGGACAAGAGTCCAAGAATGAAGAGGAGACTTAGTCAAGATGAAGATAAAGCTCTTAGGGAGTTTATCTTTATCTCTTAAAGAGTCCAAGGTAAGCCCAGAATTGGAGTCTCTAGAAGTCAGGCTTCTAGTGGGACTAGGATTGAGTTAACTATAAAAAGAGAGGCATCCCCGTGGGTCTAAGGTACGCAATTTATGTTTTGAGCAGTAAGTTTAGCACTCGATTATCTTTGAGAGATATACTGACTTGATCGTCGGAGTGTCCCGGGTGGAAGAACCACCGCCGGAGCCTTCTCTTTCTGTTATAGGTTAGTTGAGCCATCTATTCTGCCGGTGTTCTCTAGCTGATTACTAAACGGGCAGTGTGATCAGAAAATCACTCACACAATATATATATTTTTTTATTGATGGTAGCCTGTCAATTATAATCAAATTCAACTTTATTGATTGTAACTGTGGATTATGATCTATCAATTGCGACCATATACTATCTTTAAAGATTTATTATGGCGATATTATTATTATTATTATATTGTTATTGTTGTAATGCTTAGTGCAGGAGGCAAGGACGGTATCAAGTGGTTTAAGGAAGTTATGAAAATGTGGCAACGTGGCTTTAAAGGAAGAAATTGTCTAGAGCAGTTTTTGCATTTTTTAAGAACTATTTTGGTGGCATCTCATCAATTTAATAAAAAAATAAAGAATAATAAATACAATAAGAAATTAATATTTAATAAGATTGAGTTAGAATAGAGAGTTTGATGCAGCGAGTACTAAAAAAGTGACTAGCTAAAATAACAAAAGTGAATTTTAAGTTATAATTTGACTCAAAATTTATTGAGATTGATGCGAATGCTCATACAGATATCTAATTGACTTGATTTTTTTCTATGGATGGTCTAATTGATGAACTTTACAATTACAATATGAACGGTTCACATTATCAAAATAAATTCGAAAAATGCCCCCACAGGCTCATAATACGGTGCTATTCCTTAGAGGCACAACATCCTCCCAGGTTCCCTAGTCTAGAGGGTGTTGTATGAGTTTGTGGGGCCTATTATGAGTCTTATTTTTGTAATTTGAATAGTTCATTTTGTAAGATCATTTTGTGTATATCAATCATAAAAATAAAAAAAAATAAGAAATTGATAATCACTACATGTTTAATTATTGCATTCGTCACAAAAAATAAAAAAATAAAAAAAATATGAATGGTTGGTTTGGAAAAATGCACTTTTAATCATTTTTTTTGAGACATATAGTAAATTGAATAGATTACGATTATTGAATTGATCTAATTTTTATATTAATAAATATATATATATTTTTATTGATGGTAGCTTGTCAATTATAATCAAATTCAACTTTATTGATTGTAACTGTGGATTATAATCTATTAATTGCGACCATATACTATCTTTAAAGATTTATTATGGCGATATTATTACTAATATTACTAATATTATTATTATTATATTGTTATTGTTGTTATGCTTTGTGCAGGAGGCGAGGAAGGTATCAAGTGGTTTAAGGAAGTTATGAAAATGTGGCAACGTGGCTTTAGAGGAAGAAATTGTCTAGAGCAGTTGTTGAAGGAAATCATGGGTGAAGCTTATAAATAGGCAAAGAAGAGATGATCAAAAGGTATCGACAAAAATAATCAAATACTTCAGAAATTTCTTTCTATCTTCAGATGTAGTTTACCTTAATTTGTAGGAATAGTTTATTTTAAATTAGGAGTAGCTTTATCATTGTAATTTAATAGTTTATAACCTTGTAAATTTGGAAGATTTCAATAGAATTTTTTTCTGTATTTACTTTACTCTTTCGATTGTTAATTGTTGTAAAAAAGTACTTATACTTTCAAGACAGTAGAACCTTTACATAGTCGTTTAATTTTTTGTTCAACTATTTGATTAAAATTGTTATTAGGTCTCAGTTAATAAGGTTTTAACATAATTTTTCTAACAATTCTATAAAATAAACAATTTAAATTATCAAGACGAGACCCATGATAAATTTCACAAGCCCAAACAACACCTTACAGTTCAAATTTTGGACAGAAAGGAAACAGAGCACTTTTCAAAATTTTTGCTTTTTGCATTTTTAGTTGGGAGATAGGATATGGAATATTTCATTGCTTCTTTTGTTGGGTAGATTTTAGAGGTAGTTAACAATTTTGTTAGGCAGTTACACACCATTACAAATTTACATATTAGCAGCATGGGATCTTATCAAATTCAATCCCAAGTCCATTCGGCTTGGGGGAGTCGTGCAGGGATCTGCCTCCTCTTTGAGTTTGTTTGTTTTTATTCATAAATAAATTATACTGAAAAGTTTAAAAAATATAAAATAAATATTATAAATTTTAATATGTATACGCATAATGAGACTAAGGCTAAGTTTGGGTAGTCCCAAAAAAGCCAAAAAGTCAAAAAGTTACTCAAAAAGTTAAAAAGTTAACACTATTCACCAAAAGTCAACAATTACGTATTCATCAAAAGTCAACAATTACGGCTGCACAACTCTCAATTCAAATTTTTCCCTACAAATCAATTTTTACAATTTTTTATTACACATTTTTCAATAAAAAGTCAAAAAGTTAACCCAAATATCCATATTTTCAACCTCAATTTTTTAGTCCAAAAAGACAAAAAGTGCACTTATTTAGTCTTCCCAAACTTGGCCTAAATATAATGTGAATTAAAACTTTAAACTTGTGTTTGGATCAATGATTTGTAAGAATAAAGGAAAAATCGAGGGCAAAAGAACAAAAATTTTAAAATTTATTTTCTTTTTTCTTCATTTTCTCTTTTCCTCCACAATCTCCCTCTCAAATACTTGAACAAAAAACAGTTCAAGGAAACTCAATGCAATACCAAACTTTTAGGATTCAATGTATTTTTTTCAAACTCAAGAAAGGTTAATGCTTGGTAATTTTTTTTTAAAATGCAATGTCCCTCCATTAACCTTAAATATCTTTGTAAAAATACAAAAAGGTATGAAAATCTATATATAAAAACGTAAAATATTGTTTTAAAATATGTAAAAAGTACATTGAGATTTTAATTATTTTGACATTATCACCACATTAATAATGACAACCCATAACATAATCTTTAGAAGAAAGCATCTAAAACCTATAGCCCCGTTTGGCAGCCAACTTTTGGTTAAAAAAAATCATAAAAAAGTGAAAATGTCACATTATACACATCAATGAAATTTATACGTCTGAAATTGCTAAAGGCGGTTTCAAAAGATTACTTTCGCAAAAATGTTGTTTTGCTATTTTGATTGACTGAAAAATCAATCTATTCATTTTTTTTTATATATAAAAATTTCATATTCAATATTGATCTTGTTTAAAATATCTCAAAAAAAAATAAATTTACAAATATCAATTTTATTAAAAATAAATTTGTAAAATTGAAGTTATGAGAGCTAACAACTGCCGCCCTCTCATTGCCTCTGCAACTCCCTGCCATTCTTTCCAGCAAAAATCAATGGTTAATTGAAGCTAAAAAACAAAGCACATAACAAAACAACCCATAAATACCTTCCCCTTGACATTGGCCAGTGAGTTTTGTGTCATAATGGTCTTGATGTTGGTGGGATTTTGACCCTGTTAGTTCAGTGATAAGAAGCTTATCCACCGCGCTCGACGCTTGAATTCAAGTCTCTCCCATAATGGACTGTTAGGACTAAACCTACTTCTTAATGTTCAAAGTACGCTAAAACCTTAACTTCAACCCTGACGTAAATGTAGTGTTGGTTTCGACAGAAGTTTGTAAGTACTAAGGGACAATACTCCCTGACAAATGCGTAGTCTATAAGCACATTCATTTTATGTACCTAAAAAAAAAAAAAAAGATAGGGATTTTGTAGAAGTGATGTTGGAGAGGGATGACGACGAAAACGAAGAAGAGACCTAGAGTGGCTATGGAGGTTTGTGTCTGTTGGGAGGTGGGAGGGGGGGTGGAGGTCGCGGTGGCCAGTGATGGAGGTCATGGTGATCGGTGGTTTTGAGCTGGAGACAACGGATTGGGATAGAAGAAGCCATGGTATGTAAGAAGTGAGACGGACGGGAATGGAGCTGATCTGATATGAAACCTGTACGCAGGAAGATGTAAAAGTTTTACATTAATTCACAAAGCAATTGATGTGGCGTTTTTGGATTGGGTATCCGTAAACATTTGGGTAGGACGTCGTCCGAAAAAACATTCGATGCAAAAGGCAATTCATTTTTCTATTAACTACAAACATTTTTTTTACCATATGAAACATAAAAAATAAATAAATAAAAACTCAAAACTCAAAACTCAAAACTCAAAACTCAAAACTTTACAATGTTAGAAGTCACAGTTCCTTTATTTTTATATATTATTTAGGACCAAACTTGGTGAATGATGTGCGTGGTTGATCATTGAATAGGTATTGACATTCCATTGTGTGTTTCAAAAGATTTACTTGAATAAGAAAGACAATCAATCAGCTTACAACTTTACCATGAACGAGTGAACCCTCCTAAATGACATGGTTCCCAAACACAACAACAGTTCATCAATAACATATTGTTGTCTGCCATGACAAACCTCTTTTCCCCTATCTATACATGACGCCTTAACCTGGTGCCTAATCTTTGGGTTTTTAGCTCAACAATGACACACAACAAAAAATTGTACAAAATTCAAATTAGGATTGCTGCAGAATCATTGGCTATATTGCTAAAAGTGTATCTTGGCTCCATTGAATCACGACATAAAGGAGACAGCATCACTCCGCAACCTGTGGCAACAGCTTTTAAAGTATGTAACTCACAATTCTGAAGGCTGGAGGCTTTTTTTATTTAAACTTTAATTAGAACAAAATGTACAGCTCAATTCTCCAAATAAACTGTACAGGGTCTACCCAAAATATTAACCTTGAATTGAAGCAAACAAGACAGGCAAAGAAGCTTTGAGCTAATGCAGTTACCTGTATTGCGCCAAACGTGTGGCAGCAACTGCCCTCCAAATGGATTTTTTGACCGACCACCACAACAATGTATAAGAGAAAAAGTTGCATAACTGAGCCAAAAGGCAAATGCTCATGAGATTGTGGACAGGTGATTTAATGGAAAACGTGGGTATCAGGAAAAAGGGATAGATAGAAACCTGTAAAACCTATTTTGAGACCAAAACTGTCGACTTGAGGAAAGCTAAACGGTTTTCAGTAAGAGTTAATTTCTCTTTTGCTTCTACCGCTTTTTCTTGAACACCACGTACAATTTCCTCTGGAGCTTTCTCTACAAACTGTGGACAGCAAAAAAAGAGATTGTGAGAGGCCAAGATTGGGGAAGTAGGTACTGCAAACAAGAAAGGGAAAGAAACCAATCATTTAATAGTCAGCCAGTCCTTTTGCTAATGAACTGACAACATACAAATAAGGAAACGGCAGTGTTTATCTTATGCACAACAGCGTATAAGTTGGAAAAACGATTTACGTTTCAGTTCCATAATTCTCTTGCACTTTTGGATGCATCAATAAAAGGAGGATTCTATGAGAATAAATTTATTTAGATTTCATACTTCAGGAGAACTCAGGCGAGCAACAAGTCCATCATACTCTGCTTGCATCTTTGAAAGGCGCTTGGTAAGGCGCTGGACTTCGGCTGAGACATCTACCATATCAGCAAGAGGAAGATATGCCTCTAGACCCTCATCAGCAACCAGATGGACAGATTGATTTGCATCATCTGAAGCATTGTTGGGATGTTACATGCATCACATGGTAATAGTTCGACATCTCATAGAAATAAATCAATTAATGAATGAAAAACAAGCATGGAGGAGAACACACACAACATAGTTCACCAGAGTTTTGCCAATAGAGATGTAATTTTTAGGTAAACTTACCTGGTGGAGTATCTGTAAAATGGACATTTTGCAAATCTAGCCTGGAGAGAAGAGCTAAAACTTCCTTTTCTTTCTGCATCAAGCAAATTACATGATTGAGATCTAGTCAGAGAGATGCATAGCAGGCACAGGTATGTTTCTTTAAATGGCGCCAGATTACCAAGTGCAAAGCTATCAGATTTCTCTAGGCAGTCATACAAATGTAACTACTTGCATCAGGGTGCTAGTTATAGAGAGGGCTAACCCCCATTATGTACTACATCCTTACACCAAAGACAGACTAGAAAATATAAGCTATTCACTACCAGAATTTCCAGCACCCAAATTTCTTGTATCACCCTCGCTTTTTACATCTCCAACTTTTGATTTTTCCTTATTCGACCTCTTCAAATCTCCCTTCAATTTCTAAGCAAAAATTATGCAACAATTATCTTGCTTGTTTGCTTCTCCACCACTGCCCACCCTCTCTCTTCTTAAACCCCTCCATAAAAAACCACATATCTCAAAATGGAGTGGGAGTTGTCCCTCTTCTCAAAATGGAGCAAATGGTCTAACACTGGCCATGGTAAAGAAAAAGCCACGACCTCAGAAAAATGCTCTTCCTTATCCAGGGAAACCAAAAACCTGTCAGCCCCCAACATAGACAGAGGCCCCTGATGTTCACATCAACGGGAGGTCCATCAACTCAAGATCATTAATGAAGTTTAAAAGCTCCACCATGCCCTGCTATGAGAAGTACATCCCAAACTCTCTGAAGGGACATGAAAACATTGAAATCTCCCCCACCCCACCAAAGCGAATTCCATACAAAGGCCATCAACTTCTTCTGTAATTCTCACCTCACCCTATCATCCACCAGACCATATACCCTTAAAAAGACCCATCAAAAGCCATCCTCTACACATTTGACCAAGCATCATGCTCAGAAAATACCCACATGACTCACTCCTCTAATTCGACACTCCTCTTATCACACAAGAATCAACTACACTCTTCCTTTGCTCTCCTCTCTTATCCTCCAATAAATAAATAAATACAACAAAATAAAAACAAAAACATTCTGTCTCCTCTTCTCCCCCATCTTCCAAGAAATATATAAATAAAATAAAAATGAAAAACCATCCTTAACAATCTCATCCAACAAGAGTTTTAAGTAGCCGGATTATTTTTAAAGGGATTGGATATGACTGAAATTATTGATAAGATTATAGAGGATAAGTAACATCCTGGAAATTGTAGGATAAATGCTTGGATATGTGATAGGATTATAGATAATATTACAGATATAAGTTATACCATGGGATAAAGGATTAGATAGAGTGTATATTATTTGTACTATGGTTAGGATGGAATAAATTATGGAAAAGAAGATATAATTATTTTTGACCGTTGGATGGAGGAAAATAATTCTCATACCCACCCACCTACCACCATTTAATTCTCATAACAATATTAAATTGACCTGGAGTTCTTATGCTGTGCACACCAAACAACGGAGTAAAAAACATGTAGGGCATGGCTAATCTCCCCACCCTTTATCCCCAATTTAATGCCACAGTCAAACATGCACTTCTTGTTCTGCAATTAATTAATCCAATAAACCACAACTAGAAAAAGAAGTGGATACTTACAGAAATATACTGTCTCACTTCAGAATTTGCAACTATAGATGCGGAAATACGCTTAACTGGCTTAACAGAATATTCTGCTCGAGCATTGCGAATTGCTCTTGTCTGAGTGTCGCAAAAAGAAATAATCAATGATCAGTAAACTCATGAAAGATGTTTCCACAAGGGCAGTGTGACAATGGAGGTGTTGAGGGAAAAGTAAAAACAAATTTGTTGAACTCACCAGAGCTTGTAAGTTCTCAAATCTTTTTATTGAGTTGGCATGACTCGGAAGTGAAGTCTGTGGCCAACATGATACTACAAGAGCTTCTTTCCTATTTGGGAGTGCCTGTAGATGATCAAAGCCTTCATGAAATCACAAAAAAAATAAAAAATAAAAAATAAAAACTTATTTCCAAAGAAGAAAAAGAAAAAACAAACTACATCAGGAATGAAAATTCCAAGGGGCACCACTGAGAAAGTGAGAAGTATCATTAGAAGCCAACCAAAACTCTCAATGGCAGAAAGTGACACAAAAAAAATCAGTAGGAAAACCCAAGAAAAAGTCTTGTGCAACAAGGGCCACACAACAGGTTTTGGCTCCATAATTCTCTGTCTTTTTCCTTCTTACCTTTCCTTTTCTGATGAATTCTTTAACAAGCAGTAGTGAGATTTGTGCATTAAGCTAGTGTATAGAATACATCAAAAGTAGCAGCAGTAAAACAAATCGCTACTGCAACCCATCAACGTATTTTTGAGTGATCTATAACATAATTATTTCTTTATGTAAGAAGCAACAAATGAGCCTCTGAATTCTAGCAGGGACTAGGGAGTAACAAAAGGCAACCATGTCGATATGGGAGCTATTCACTGGTATTTCAAACTCCCATCCATCTAAATCCCAGTAATTCTGTCATAATAAGCTACAGACCACAAGTAGACCTAGTACAATGGCATCATACCAGTGTTATTTTATTGAGGTATATACAAATCGACTTTCAACAAAGGTTCCTGTTTGCACCCATTTTTGTAAAGTTCCTGTTGACAGGTGGATCACTCAGATGGTGACACGTGGTAAAGTCAAACTGAAGGTTTTCCATCATTCAGAGGGACGGATGGTATGGAAAAGGGGGATTGTGTGCATAAAGTGGCAGAAGCAACCTTGAAGCAGTTACCAGCTGTTTTTGTGGTTTAGTGGGCTAGTTGCAAAGGATGATATCTATCAATGTGATTCTCAGGGTAATGAAGGACACGTGGTAGCATGGTGGAGAGTGAGATCAACAGGAAGGTTGAGGATTTGGCAGAGTTTGAAGGTTGGAAAGCAAGGAGGCAGTTACAATGGCAGTTATGAAGGTTGCAATTACAAGCTAGGAAGGATCATGCAAACATGGGCCAAAAAAAGCGGGAGAAGAGATAAAAGCCAGGATTTTGCCAAGAGAGGGGATCATCAACAACACAACAACACTTAGCTTTTAGACTTAGGAGTAGTTTTCTCTTAACTTAGGAGTAGTTTGTTCTGTAATTTGTAACTTGTGACTCTTGTAAACTTAGATAATTTCTTCTGGAATTGTTTTTGTTTATTTTGTTACTTTTCTTTCGATTGTAAATTGTTCCAAAGAAGTCCTTGTACTTTCAAGGCATTATAACCTTTACACAGTCGTCTGATTGTCTGTTTAATTGTTTGTTTAAATTATTGCTTGGTTGTTGTTGATCAAGGCCTAGCATAATGTCACTGTAGAAAAATTTAATGTATAAAGAGAAATAGAGAATTGTATAGATATTGATTGTATTATTGATAGATATATTGAATGTTACAATGATTCCTATATATAGAAGAGTAGATGGTAGTAGGTGGTAGATGGAGTAGGTAAAGTGGAGGTGGTAGTGGTGTAGTGGGTTAGGTTTAGTGGAGTAGGTGAGGTGGTAGTGGTGTAGTGGGTTAGGCTTAGTGGGTGAAGTAGGTGATAGGTTTTAACAGTCACTAACAATTTTTGGCACGCCTGGTGGGACATCTTCCTAATTTCAAATGATGACAAGAGTTCGAAGGCAAGATGAAGTACAAGAAGACCCGAAACATGGCATGAAAACATCTCGTAAAACAAAATCACATGATGTTTCGCAAAAAATAGATGAAATAATTTGGTTTTGTGAAGATAAAATGTGTTGGTGTGAGAATGAAATTTTATATTTACAACAAAAAATCAATTATCTTTGATTGGCAAAAATTCAAACAATAGCGCCATTGTCATATTATTTGAGGTTAGAAACAAACAAACGTGTTGGCGTGAGAATGAAATTTTATATTTTCAAGAAAAAATTGATTATCTTGATCGGCAAAAATTTCAAACAATAGCGCCATTGTCATATTATTCGAGATTAGAAACATGAAATCATTTTGATAAAGTGAATGGTCAACTTGATGATCATATTGACCATTTTGAGATCAAAATTTATCAATGGAGGGAAACGTTGAAAATTCTTACAGAAGCCAAAATTTGTGGCTTTTCAGCTGTTCTTCCTACGCCTTTGAAGGTTGTGAATGATGAAAAAGTTGATTCATCAGTTGTTATGGGTGAAGAAACAGAAGGCCATGAGAATAGAAATTCTATGGCAAGGGGACAATTTCACAAGGAAGAAATATTTTCTGGGTTGTCAAAACATATTTCTAGCCCATTGGTGCGTGAAAGGAAAAATCAATCATTTTTTGCAAATGTTAGTCCAAAGAGTGATGCAAACAATGTGATTAAAAAATTCGATTTCAAGCCAACTATGGCTAAAAATGATGAACAACCAATTCGTGATGAATTTAATATTTTTGACATTGTTCAAAATGTTGAATTTTTTGGAAATTTTGAGCCATGCAAAACTATGGATTGTGGCATTCAACACCCATTTTGGGTTTGTGAATCACACCAAAACTTAATTTTGGAGAATTGGCTAAAGATCCAACATTGTTTGGATAATATAAGACCAAAGAATATAGTTGTTATTGGTGAAAAGTAGTTTATACATGTCTCACAACATATGTATGTTTGGTGAAAAGATCAAGGCCAAATCAATTTTATATACAACTCTTCAAGAATTCGAGATTTCTCATTCTTAAAGAGCAACTCTTCAAGAATTCGAGATTTCTTATTCTTAAAAAGTTGGAGGGTCATTGTTTTTCACCATAAATATTTTTCTGTCGATTGTGGCCAAATCTAATTTTATTGATTGTGGCCTGTTGATCATGGCCAAATCTAATCTCATTGATTGTGGCCAGTCGATTTAGACCATAAATTATTTTTAATATAAAGTTATGGCCACATATTCATATTTATATTATTATTATTATTATTACTACTAGTAGTGTTCGTGAGCTTGGGCAGGAGGTAAATAGCAACATGAGTCATGGCATATCATGGCGCAATTGGAAGAACGTGGGACTTGGAAAGTGGAGGCAACGACACATGGCAAAAATAAGTTTCTTGCAAGTTAATTACCCACTTTATAAAGCATCAAAGGGTGGCACCACATCCAACAAAAGTTGAGGAACCACCACCTTTTTTTACATGGCAATCGTGGCAATGTGCATGAGGAGAACAAAAACTGCTCTAGGCAGTTCATTGAAACCGTCAGTGGAGCCTATAAATAGGCAAAGAGGAGATGAACAGGACATCATCAATATCACAACAACACTTAGCTTTTAGACTTAGGCATAGTTTGTTCTGTAATTTGTAACTTCTGACTCTTGTAAACTTAGATAATTTCGTCTGGAATTGTCTTTGTTTATTTGGTTACTTTTCTTTCAATTGTTAATTGTTCCAAAGAAGTCCGTGTACTTTCAAGACATTAGAACCTTTACACAGTCGTCTGATTCTCTATTTAATTGTTTGTTTAAATTATTGCTTGGTTGTTGTTGATCAAGGCCTACATAATTTTCACTAACACTTCCCAAAAATATCCAAATAGTAGACCAAATAAGAAGCGCTACTAAATATTCAATATTTGAAGCAAGAATCAACAAATTACCTGCCACAGTTCTTCAGTTACAAATGGCATGAATGGATGTAGCATTATCAGAATATTTTCAAAAACATATAAAAGAACTGCCTGTGATATTGAAGCAATTGATTGACCATCTGAGTGGTACAGGCGAGCTTTACTGGATTCAATATACCTAAGAACAATTGGAAAATGTTAATCATCGCTTAAAAAAGGGAAAAAAGAAGAAGATAATGGAAACAGATCGTGAAGTGCATCTGTATGGGGAACAGCAAGACAAAAGGAAAGATGTCATCCTGCAACGAAATATTATAAACCCATATATACATCATCCTATGTTCTTTCTCAACTCCAATTTCTTTTTTTCTTTTTTTTTTTGGAGGGGGGGGGAGAGAAAATTTCATTTTACCCTCTTGTGATTTGGCTCATATGCAAATGACCATTATTTGGAAATAAGTCCATTATGCATTTGTTGTTTTATGAATGCAGGAGTACATGCATAATATCAATTACATGTATTGTTTTTCAGTGAAAACTGCCGAAACAGTAAAGTAATATACCAATCAGCAAAATCAGCCCAGAAGAAATCATATATTTCTCTTCCAACATCTCCAAAGAAGTACTTTTCGTAACTGGTGGTGACTGTGTCAACGAGTATGTGAAGTTTTGAGACCTAAATATTGAACAAACTGTTTAGTTAATCATAGAGGAGCATGGGTTTGCACAGCAGACAATACATCACAAGTATTCTCTTACCACCCAACACTCTGGTAAAGGTAGCCTAAGAAGAGATTCCTCGAGATGAAACTGAAAAAAGATTTAACTGTATCAGTATAAACTTAGAACAATGCTCTACCCTCTCTAACCTAGTGCAACAAAGAGAGAAGGAAATAGAAACTCCTATACCAACCTGGTGAAGTAATGGATATTATCAAATTGCTGTAATGCATTTCAAGTCACTTTTGCTATTAAATTAAAAACCTATCTACAAATAGATGGAGAACAAAGCAATCACATGGCACAAAATTCATAACTCGTGACATGCAATACTTCATTACTTAACAACTAAAAAAAAAGAGTATATCTTTATGTATTTACTAACTGACCCCATTTGACAGGACTTAAGGCATGGTTTGGTTTGGTTTTATGTATTTACTCCTTTAAAAACACCCCCCCCCCCCCCCCCCCAAAACCCATTCTTCTTTTTTCTTTTTTTTTCATTTTCCCCACAAGATAAGGAATGTTAAGCAACTTAAGCAAGGGCTAGGTATGCACATGTCCATTGTCCAGTACTACCAACTTCACAGAATCAATGGCCACAACACAAGGGCCAAAACTTTGAGTTGGATGGGTTCAGTTCACACTAGTCCAACACAGTATAGACTCATATGTCAACGTTTATTGACAGGGTTTCACACGAATGCTGAAACTATGTAAGAGTGGTTCCATTTGTTCTTTTCAGTTTGTAGTGCATATGGGGGTCCTTAATCTGCTATGGGGTTGCCATAGTCAATTGAAATTTTTGGTGTTCTATGTTCCTTTAGTGACTTACCTAACATCATTTCCACCTAAAGATCATTTCACTGACAATTAACACGGGAGAATGAACAGACCTTATATGTCAATAAACTTTCCCAAGCAGAAATATCACTTTGACTTGGAAGATTCTGCAACACAAACTTGCCAGCGTTCCACAATTTGTTGGTGAATGCCTTATTAGCTGTCAATCTCTCAGTTGATAAATTTAGATCCTGAAAAAAGTGGCATAATTTGGTTATGTACCAGCCACGTGCACAAACAGCAAACCACACACATGTAGTTTCTTTTTAAGAGAATGAAAATGCATAACCATGGTGCAAAAGTTTAGGAATTATTTGAGACAAGACAAACCTGACCAGAAGTTCCTAAAGCAAGTGTGAATCGCAAAGCATCAGTGCCATACTCCTTGATTGTATCAATTGGATCTATGACATTTCCTAATGTTTTAGACATTTTCTGCCCCTGAGACAATTTGTTACATAACTAGTTGAAACATGTACAAGTGTAAAGGAACAAGGAGCAAAGCAACTGTATCTGGTCGTTATAACATCAAATGAAAGTTGAACGCAGTTCTAAAAGTAGAAAACCATAAAGTCTGTTCCTGTACCTAATATTCTTCGATTGATGTGATATACTAGATATTATTGGAGTTCAGTATACAAGTACCCAAACTTATTTTATGGGTGCTCTTTTATCAATACAGGAACATAAATAAGGAGACTTTTAAGTTCATTTCAGAACAAAATCCAAGCTTCATATTATTTACTACAGCAGAGCATAAACTATATTTAGTATTTCAGTACATTTAAACTATTCATAGTAAACTACACGGACACCTTGGCTCCATGGAACATTAGCTTGTGGAATGGAATGGAGAAGCTTAAAGTTATTCTTCTATGGGATTCTAACAAGTTCTTCATCAGTTTGGAAAACAACAGTGCCTTTTCATTAAAAATTAATCAAAGATTTTGCTACAAGATGACATGTGCAAAGTGAAAAGGTAATAGCAATACTATTATGGGAAAGAAGAGCAGAAAAGATAAAGACAAAAAGGAACATAGGGAGTGACAAATGTTAAAGCAACTCAGCCATGATTCAACATTCAAAACCTGAACCTGTGAATGGATGAGCCCAAACAAGTCACACAGAAAGACATACAATCCTCTTCACAGCCCTTTCTGATGCTAAAACTTCACATATCCTCACAGATTAAAAGAACCAAGCAAAAAAAAGAAAGCAGGCCATGATAATTTCCACTCAAACAAGAACCTCCATGATCCAATAATAGTGGAACAAGATGTAATTGTGCATTGCATTATACATAATGGTGCATTATGTATTTCTTACAGATAATATCCAATTTACTTTCAACAAAATTGAAAATACACATTTATGCAAATTGCTAGAAGAATAAAGATGAGCATATATATCAAACAGGTTTTTCATTGAAAGGCTACGATGATTGTCAACATAAGGAAGGTTGAAAAAAAAAAAAAAAAGACAGTGAAGACAGATAACATATAATGCCCTCACCTAAGAAGCATGGACACGGACACGTGACACGACACGAATACGACACGGACACGCCGACACGTTAATTTTAAAAAAATGCAGGACACGACACGTGGAGGACACGCATGAAATATATAATTTTATATATTTATTATATGTTATATATATGAATATATCATTCAAAGATAATAAAAAATGCAATATAGCACTATTTCCTATAAATTTATATGATTTTTGTTTTATTATTGTATCTTAAGTTGTTTTGTTCAAACTTATAATTAGTTTTACATATCTATAATCAATAGACACATGTGTTTAAACAATTGACACGTGTGTTCTCCAAGTGTCCAAAGAGTGTCCGGGTCTTTAAAAATATTTAAAAAATAGGACACGTTTTGAAGAGTATCGGACACGTGTCCTAAGAGTGTCCAAAGAGTGTCGGTGTCCGACACGGACACGACACGGATACGTCACCTTCTTAGAAGTGTCCGTGCTTCTTAGGCCCTCACAATTGGTCATCGGTGAGTATGACTGACAACTGTTTTCTTTTTCTTTTTTTATATATTAAAAAAACCACTTTTTGTTAACTCAATCTAATAGCATTATGGAACCATTAGCCTTACTCCAGCATTCTACTCACTTGTGCATCTCGGATAAGCCCATGCAGATAAACATTTGAAAAAGGAACAGTCCCAGTGAACTCAATCCCCATCATCACCATGCGTGCCACCCAAAAGAACAATATGTCATGCCTGTCCAAACATGGCAATCAACATTAGTCTTGAGGCAACAAGTACGTAAAGTTACTGTTCAAACATGGCAGTTGGCATCGTCCTTCAGGACAAATAACTGCATAACGTTTGATAATTCACCCCTAAAAAGTGGAAATTTAATAATATAATCACAAACAAAACTCAGTGTATGTTCCATTGCACTAAAGCTCCTCATATGTAACGAAGAATGGGCACTTAGAATCAAAGTCAGTAGCATTTTTCTAAACCAGGGTCAAGAAGCAAGGTTATACACCAAATTCCTGATGTGCTAAAGTTACCAACCTCAGTCACGAACTAACAAAAAATCTGTATAAAGTTATGAAACAAAGCACTTCATTTACTTTCTAGGGTGGACTGACAGGCTTTTCTAAGCAAAATTCAGGTTGTGCTCACTCAAACAATTTACAGCATACAACATTGAAACATATAAAGTTGCACACAACCTGAAACACTTGATGACTGTTTTTCTCTTTCTTATTGCACACTTAGGGGTTGTTTGGGGTGTTCAGGTTGAAAATATGAATGTTTGGGTTAACTTTTTGACTTTTTATGGAAAAGTGTGTATTAAAAAATTGCATAAATTAATGTGTAGTTGTATAAATTAATGTATAGGGAAAAATTAGTATTGGGAGTTGTGCAGCCGTAATTGTTGAATTTTGGTGAATAGTGATAACTTTTTAACTTTTTGAGTAACTTTTTGGCTTTTTAACTTTTTTGAGACTCCCCAAACTTTTTCTCGAGACATCACTTTATTTTTAACAGAAATTAAAGTCAATACAGGTAAATATTACAACCAAAAGGAGATATACTTCTTTTTGTTTTTTGCTTGGCAGGCCTTCAGAGTTAGGTAATAAGACATCGGCTATTATTTACAACATTGTAATAATGTTTCAATGTAAAACTATTTTACATTGTATATGACTATTATATACAATACTCCCAACATTGTAATAAGGGCACACTAGAACAAAACTAGTTTATCTGTACAATGAAAAGAGTTTGAACATAATTATCCCAACCTAATTCTTACTTGTTTCTTGCGATTCCAACATTGCTTAATATCCATCCTATTTTTCAAATGCATCACCAAAGTCATCTCTAACACATTTTAATGTTCAAAAAATAAATTTTCTTGTGTACAAATGTCTGTCACCTGAAAAGCAAGATGGATGAGAAGATGCGTGCTTGCCAATAGTCTTCTATTGGGGCATTAAATTTTGAGTTGCAGCATATCCTAACGCTGTGTTTGATTGAGCGATTTGGGAAGGGATTTGGAAAGGGAAAGGGAAAGGGAAAAGATGTGTGAAACTAGGTGAAATGTAGGCATATTTTATTCACATTTCACCTCCATTTTCACTTTCCCTTTCAAAATCCCTTCCCAAATCTCCTTCCAAATCCCCTAACCAAACACAGCATAAAGGTTCCATCACTAAGAAATGGTAGCTCAATTTACTTCAGAAGAACTCAGACCTTGAGTTTGGGCCAAATTTTTTGCATTACACTATATTGAAGCTACAAGCAGCATTAAAGAAAAACCAAAAGCAAGGAACTCACACTAAAGAATTTAGGAAAAGAGGTACATACCCAGTTTCCAGTACTGTGGTTGGATAGAAGTGCCTAAAATCCTCTGCTGAAATATCTGGCCATCCCAGAGTACTGAAGGGCCATAAAGCACTACAGACAGAAGCAAACAAGATGGGCTCAGTCAAGATGTTCAGCAGTTATATACATAGACATACACACACACACAAATATATATACATATATATACATGAATAATATAAATATGTTCACACATAGAGTTACTGTTCACGTGCAACACTACAGAATCTTTAAGTGAGCCTTGCATGCAACCGACACGCAAAAGTTTGAGAAGTCTAAATGAATTTTAGGCAAATAATGAGGAAAATAATTTGTGTCCACTTATACAACTCCAGGACTCATTAGAAAAAGTAGTACAACTCAACATCAATAAATTTTTACATCAACAATATGCAGGCTACATCTAAACTAATGGTCAAAATATTGCCAATATTTAGGGCATTATGTACAATCAGGCATTTTGCTGCAATATCTTCAAAATTTAATCAAAAAAAGATTCTCTCTCTCTCTCTTCTTTTTCCTTCAATAGCCCTTTTTTGTGTGTGCATGCAACTTATGTGTGTCCACATGTGTTTATAAGTTCGTGTTGATAACTAAAGAAAAATATACATGGCTAGAGATGGCCTCTATAAGGCACTTTCAGAGTTATAAATGTAAGAATTTCAATGGCACTCTTAAGAAAACTTTCAGCTCCTCAAATGAAACATGAACAGAAAATTACAAACCAGTAATTCATATGGATTCTATTCAAGTTGAAAATTACTGCCAGCACTAAATTTTGAGAACTGGCTCTGCAAATTACTGGCAAACTGAAATTTAAGAACTTGAATAAGATGTCTTTAAGGAAACCTAAAACTACATTCATAGTATTACCAATGCAAATTAATATTAAAAAGTTTGCTCAAACTATGAACTAATCCATTCAGATGGTAGATGAAAAGAAAGTATCAGTCATCCCATCCATGAGAGGAAAATTAAATTACCAACTGGTAAATGTAAGAAACCTTCGTTATTAGGAATGTAATACTAGCTAATAAAGCATGTAAATAGGCTTATGGGGCTTGTATTTTGTCAACCTTGAGAACCAAGTGTCAAGAACATCAGGATCCTGATATATTGCAACATTTCCATACTTCTCACGAGCTTTGTCAAGAGCCTCTTCAGCACTCCTAGCAACAATATATTCTTCTTCACAGTCTTTTCCCTCAATGTACCAAACTGGTATACGGTGCCCCCACCATAATTGTCTGCTTATACACCAATCTTTGATATTTGACAGCCAATGATTATATACCTACAGTCAAAAAAACCAAAATAGAAACGTGAGCTAAAGCAGGCAGAGGATGGTAGCATTGAAAGTGAAGAAGCAGCTCAATGCAAATACGATACGATTTAGGTAGGAGAAACAACTAAAGGTAGACAGGAACGATGATAATCCATGTCATGGAAATTATTATGTTAATATATCCAGCCTCCAGGTGACAAAAATTCAAAAGATAATTTATGTGCTCTAGTGAAGAATGAAAAGAAACTCAAAACATGGTCAACATGAAGCCAAAGAAGAATATATATATTTTTTGATTAGTATGAAGCCAAAGGAAAATATAAATTACTGTTATATGTTTCATACCTTCTCAAATCTTTCTGGCATAATAGTTAATTCTCCTGTCTCGACAGCTTTAAGAGCTTTCTCAGCTAAGGGCTCCATGGTGACAAACCATTGCTTACTCACTAGTGGCTCTATTATCTAATGAGAGGAAAATTAAGTATGAGAACAACCCTAGGTAAAGTACACATCTATTCTACCAAGCTTATTTTCTTAAATTCAAAAGACCAATTTATTTACATATATATATATATATATATATTTGGTGCATCGGAAAGGAAACCAAAACAAAGACAAATATAGATAGCTATAAAAACACACTTCTCCACCACGTTGTGATCTGGGAACTCGTAGTGTGTGAGGTTCTTTTTTGACAGCTAAGCCTGTCTCCTCAAGATCTGCCCACAGCTTTTTCCGTGCCTCAAAGCGATCAAGGCCACTGATTTTACAAAGTCCAATGGCCATAAATTAGGTAGAATACAAAAACTTTCTCAAATCGATGTCTCAATGACCTAATAATATCATGCCACAACATTACCAGTACAATCCAGCAACATCATTAAGTGTGCCATCCTTGTTCATCACATTAAGTATGGGAAGACCAAGCTTCCGAGCCAGAAGATAGTCATTATGATCATGCCCAGGGCTTATCTTCAAGACACCGGTTCCAAAATCTTTATCAACATACTGTGTGACATTAGCAACAAAGGACATTAGGAAATCACATTATTTACCAGAATGAGTTGGAATGGCTTTAAGGGAAAAAAACAGAGAAAGAAACCACAAAATAAATGAAAGCATAAAGAAAGAAAAAATAGAGAAGTGCATTGAGTAATGACAACTTCAGTAAATTACAATTCATTATTTTGTGAGCAAAAATTGCTCCATTGTAAGATGTTTTCTCCTAGACACAAATGGGAATCAGGAAGTGCCGATTATTTTAAAAGCAGATAGACATATTAACAGTCCCAGGCCAGCACCACATTAGCTCTTGATTACACGAAAAAATAGTAATGTACTGAGAGATTCATCCATTCTCTTTCCTATGTTTCTTTTGATCCAAAACAGGGGTTATGAAATGAAAGCAAGATTTAAGCACAAGACGGGATTTATATCAACTACAGATAATAGAATATGAGTTACATATGAAAACCGACATAGTGCCCGCACTGAGGCTTCCATCTTGAAAACTCAGCTTACAACACTTTTTGTCTTAATTACTTTATCCATCCTGATCATTTTTGGATTATGCTCACCATTGAAATAATTTCAATCAGAAAAAAGCAGCATCGTGTTGATAACTAAAGAAAAATATACATGGCTAGAGATGGCAAGTTGGCTGTTACCTTGTCAGAGATGATAGGGACATGACGACCAAATGTCATCGGCACAATAGCCTGCCTTCCAATATACTTGGAATAACGATCATCCTGCATAGTAGTTATCATTAAAGCAATTTCAGGAAAAAAAAAATTCAAACAAAATCTGTGCTAAATCATACGCAACTACTCAAAACTACAAGAAAAGAGATATGGGAAATAGTAGTGTCAGTCTCATAGATTTTTTGAGGAAAAAAAAGGTCTCCTCAAATAAAGGCATAACGTAAGTAAAGCTGCATCATTTCAAAAATTAGTTTCAAATTCTAGGCATTACTCAATAATTGAATGGCAATCCGAGATATTTATCTCAACTTTTTCATCACCACATCAGCTAGAAACTAAGAAGCATGGACACTTCTATGGTGGAGATTGTTGTGTCTGACACCTGTGTCCAACACAACACTCTTTAGACACTTCTAAAAACGTGTCCGACACTTTTTCAATGTGTCTTAATTGAAAAATCAAATTCATAATATCGGACACTTTATCGATACTTCACAGACTCTTAGACGACACTTCTTAAACCCTCCAAACACATCCTATATGATGAATCCCTTCATTGCAACAATGTTTTGCATTCTTCATAGCACAACTTATGCATTCTAAATATGTTTTGAAATATCTATAAGATGAATACATTATGTCTAATACAATGCTCTATAAATGTTTCGCATTTTTTATAATGTAATTGCTATGTATAGCTTTTTGAAAAATGTGTTATGTTACATATTTTTTTATTATCTTTGAATAAACTATTCATATATATGACATTTAATACAATTATAAAAACATAAAATTTTAACGTGTTCCAAGCTTTGTTAGCATATTATATTAGCCGAAAGTGTTAGCATATTATATTAGCTGAAAGTTACACTAGGGTCTGTAATCATTTTATGCCCTCAGGGATCATCTTGTAATTGTCTTTCTTGTAAACCCTAATCTTCATTTATAAATAGGGGGTGATATTCTATCATACCCTAAGCTGGTTACCCAAGCTTCATGGTATCAGAGCTACACCTCTAGGGTTAGGGTTCGAAACGTACCTAGTTGGATCATCTGCTGGGTCGATCTTCCGTTGCCGTCGTCACTCCGCTTCGTCTTCATTAGCCGGTGGATCATCTGCTTCGTCTTCGTCTTCGTCTTCGTCTCAGCTCCTCAGCTCGTCGATCTCCTCCAGCCGTTCATCGCTCGTCTTCATCGCTCTCGTCGTCCTCAGCTCGTCGCTCGTCTTCGTCGCTCGTCGTCCTCAGCTCCTCTGTCGCCTTCGTCAATCGTCGATCTCTGATATACTGTCACTCTCGTCCACTGTTTGGTATGATATAGCCTCTCTTTTGTATCACACCCTAGTATATATAAATATATATATCCTGATATAGCCTGGTATATATAAATATATATATCACACCGTACCAATACATGTATACATAAATAAATCAATATATATATATATATATAACAAAAAAAAAAAAAAAACACAAAAAAACACAAAAAAAAAAAAATGGTTTCTTAATTTTGTTATGTCTTTATAGTGGTCATTGTGCCTGTTCTCTCACTACCACCTTCCGGGTTTGTGATTGCCACTAGTTTTGTTGCAGGTTCGGTAGTATTGTATCCATGACAGATTCCACAAGTGTGTCCCCTTCTTCTCAAACACCGAGGAGTGAGAGTCCCATTCTACCTACTACCATGACTGAGAACCCCAACCCTAGTTT
This sequence comes from Camellia sinensis, assembly GCF_004153795.1. NCBI lineage: Eukaryota > Viridiplantae > Streptophyta > Magnoliopsida > Ericales > Theaceae > Camellia > Camellia sinensis. The sequence continues at coordinate 1,688,148 of NW_021024524.1, read as the reverse complement.
GAAAATCACCACCTTTCTATTTAATGGTCAGAACTACCTAGCATGGTCTCAAAGTTTGACTATGTTTTTGAAGAGCAGAGGGAAGATGGGGTATGTTGATGGCAGGATATAGGCACCTAGTACCACTGACTCAGGTTATGATCAATGGGAGATTACCAACTCTTTGATTATAAGTTGGCTTATCCATTCGATGGTTCCAGAACTTGGTGAGGGCTACTTGTCTATGGAGACTGCCCAGGACGTTTGGGAGGCTGTGGCTGTTACCTATTCCCGCAAAGGAAATTTTTCACAAGCATTTGAGTTGCGCCGATCTATTGAGAGCTCACTTCAGGGGGAGCAGACTGTTCTTCAGTACTTCACTTTCCTCACCAACGGCTGGAAACGCCTTGACCACCTGGAAGACTATAAGCCCGTTTGCCCTACTGATTCTGTCGGGTACAAGAAGTTCATTGCTCGGGAACGGGTCTTTAAATTTTTGGCCGGCCTAAATGTGGAGTATGATCCAGTTAGGGGTCGAGTTCTGAGTATGGACACTCTTCCTTCACTTCAAGAGGCATTTGCCTATGTACAGAATGAGGAGGGTCGCCGGTCTGCTATGATGTCCCCTGTCTCTACTGACCGTTCCGCATTACTGCCTACTCCTCGAGATGGCCTCAGCCTGCCTCCCATTCCTTCGTCTACTGCTAAGGAGTCTGTATTCTGTGATTATTGCAAGAAGCCGCGACATACTCGTGAAACGTGTTGGAAGCTTCATGAGACTCCATCCGGGGGTCGCGGTGATCGGTCTGGTTCTCGAGGAGGTCGGTCAGGCCAATCTAGAGGACGTGGTTCCTATTCCTGGGCTCATCAGTCTAGTGCCATTGATACCCTTGATTCTAATTCTACTTCTGTTGGCCAAGCTTCTGATACTGAGCTAGAGGATGCTTTGCGCCAATTGTTGGACCGCCGATCTTCTACTGCTCTCAGTACAGCTTCCTCGTCCTTTGCCCGCTCAGGTAACTTAGCATCTTCTCCTTGTGCTTTCCTGTGTCATAAATCTTTGCCTTGGATTATTGATTCTGGTGCCTCAGATCATATGTCTGGCTCCTCTGATCTTTTCTCTGTCTATAAGCCCTCTTCAGGTCAGGACAAAGTTAGGATTGCCGATGGTACTGTTTCTTCCATTTCTGGAAAAGGTTTAGTCCAAGTCACTCCTACCATACATCTATCTTCTGTTCTCCATGTTCCCAAGTTTTCTGTTAATCTGTTATCCTTAAGTCGTCTTACCCAGGATTTGAATTGTTGTGTGACGTTTTTTCCTGATCATTGTCTTTTTCAGGACCTTGTCACGGGGAGGACGATTGGCAGTGGTAGTGCAGAAAATGGTCTCTACTTCCTAGATCAACCGGACAAACTTGCACTTAGGGATCATCTTGTAATTGTCTACCTTGTAAACCCTAATCTTTATTTATAAATAAGGGATGATATCTC
>NW_021024524.1:1630526-1680862 GCF_004153795.1 Camellia sinensis | reverse complement strand
ACATTTCAAATTCAAATTTAGGAGGGAAGCCTAATTGCAAGTAATGACATAATGGAGCTAATCTTGAGGCAACATGATCAGCGATCATGGAGGAGCAGTTCGACGGTTAGAAATGCAGTTTGATGGTCATCCTTGAGCAGTATAAATAGTAGAGAAGGCCCCAGAAAAAACCCCCAGACTCAGATCCAAAAAACCAGTCTTATTCTACTTTACTTAGTTTTACATATCCCGTTCTTTACATTCTAGTACTTTAAATTTTGCACTACACTTCATTCATAGAAGTAGTTTCAGGTAGTAGATTGTCGCTGTAAACCTCTACGAGGCTGAGTTTGGATCATTGTAAGTTTTCATTTTCATGAAATACTTCAATTGTTTTTGATTTAATTGTTATCTTGTTTAATTCTCCTAAATCAAACCACAAGTAAAAGTCATCTTCATTGAGGCTGAAAGAACTAAAACACAATCGTCTGATAATTGGTTGGCAATTAATTTTCTGTAAGGACTAATTAATCCTTGCTGGCACGCTCGCAATTACAAAAATAACCTTCAAAAGCCAAAAAGTCAACAATATTATGTCTAGATGAACTATTAGATCGCACTTAAATTTTCTTAATCAAATATCAAATATCAAATATCAAGATCATATTTGTTGAAACAAACATGCCCTAAGAGTGAAGACGCTTATTTTTTAAGCCGTTTTTTTGGCACACCAAGTATATCTTTCTTCATTTATTGGGGGTTGGAGTTGTTTATGGTAAAAATTATTAGGTAATAATGGAATAATTTTGTACATCATTTATCGACTAATTCTCCTTCTTATGTTATTATTTAAAACATCAACAACACGTATCTTTCTTCATTTATTGGGGGTGGAGTTGTTTATGGTAAAAATTATTGGGTAATATTGGAATAATTTTGTAAATCAGTTATCGATTGATTCTCCTTCTTATGTTATTATTTAAAACATCAACAACACGTATCTTTCTTCATTTATTGGGGGTGGAGTTGTTTATGGTAAAAATTATTGGGTAATATTGGAATAATTTTGTAAATCAGTTATCGATTGATTCTCCTTCTTATGTTATTATTTAAAACATCAACAACACGTATCTTTCTTCATTTATTGGGGGTGGAGTTGTTTATGGTAAAAATTATTGGGTAATATTGGAATAATTTTGTAAATCAGTTATCGATTGATTCTCCTTCTTATGTTATTATTTAAAACATCAACAACACGTATCTTTCTTCATTTATTGGGGGTGGAGTTGTTTATGGTAAAAATTATTGGGTAATATTGGAATAATTTTGTAAATCAGTTATCGATTGATTCTCCTTCTTATGTTATTATTTAAAACATCAACAACACGTATCTTTCTTCATTTATTGGGGGTGGAGTTGTTTATGGTAAAAATTATTGGGTAATATTGGAATAATTTTGTAAATCAGTTATCGATTGATTCTCCTTCTTATGTTATTATTTAAAACATCAACAACACGTATCTTTCTTCATTTATTGGGGGTGGAGTTGTTTATGGTAAAAATTATTGGGTAATATTGGAATAATTTTGTAAATCAGTTATCGATTGATTCTCCTTCTTATGTTATTATTTAAAACATCAACAACACGTATCTTTCTTCATTTATTGGGGGTGGAGTTGTTTATGGTAAAAATTATTGGGTAATATTGGAATAATTTTGTAAATCAGTTATCGATTGATTCTCCTTCTTATGTTATTATTTAAAACATCAACAAGAAGAAAATGTAGATCAATAATTATTAAATTGAGGCATTACGTAAATTTGGCTTAAAAATTTGTCTACTATTAGATTCGAAGCTTGAACTTGATGAGCCAACTGTTGGAATAATCTTCTATGTAAAAATAATAATTTGAAATTGTATCAAACAAATAAAATAAATTACTTACATAAATTTATTTGCCAAACCGAATAAATAATTAAAAGATCAAGTCGAGTGTATGACACTCTATCCTTAAGACAGATTCGCCTCGCTACGGTGCTTACGGACAAATGGCGTCTATCTCCCAAGATACAATGATCTTCACAAATTGTAGTAGCACTCCAAACAATTTGTACAGCAAATAAAACTTGTGTTCTATACTCTTAAAGTATTCCCTAAAACATAATATGAAGAAAAATTATACAAAGAAAGAGCAAAATGGACTGCAAAAATGAATTTTTCAGATTGTTTTCGAATGCAAAAGACTGCTGAAATGGCTGGTATTTATAGGCATACAAGGCTGTCTGAACAGGTATGTATTTGAACTTGAACAGGTGCAAAACTCTTGAACAGATATAATTCAAATTTCGAACAGATAATTGCATCCAACTGCAACAGATGGCAGTTTTAGACAGATAACTGCTGGGCAATTTGGATCTGTCTAGGTAGTTTTAAACCTGTAAAACAGTTTGAATTTGTTAAAAATTTGAATCTGTTGTGGTATTTTGAAGAGGCACAAATTTTTGGAAAAAATTTGAATTCAAATTTGAATTAAAAAACATTTTGAAATTCAAATAAATTTTGTCCAAAAAATTAACGTTAGAACCGACTCGACCCATAACCCACACCCGCACACGGCACAGCCGGTCGGACAGGCAGCGGTAGCGGCGCGCACACATGTGTGGTGGTTTGAACCAAAGTTTTATTCATCCATAACTCCTCCCTTCTACAAACTTAGAGTGCCTCTTGAGGCCGAATCCAAGTGTTGCCCCCTAGAACTTACATAGATACATAAGTTCTCTTAAGTTTCCAATATGGGACAAGCCTTACAAGGAAACCCACATTTTATTCTTTATTTGTTCATTCCACGAACCTGAAAATAACGTCAACTTCTCATTCACTCATAAATGATTTTGACGAACCGTCTTCACCGTGTGACTTGCCACGTGGCAAGGAACATGTCATCTCTTCGGACCCACTCCAAAAGACGTTTGGGACCCACTCAATTTTGGGCTCAAAGTTGACCTAAAATAAGTCTTATAAAACCAAATTTTTCAACAATTTCCAACAAGCAAGAGCATATTTAAACAATGGGTTATGGTATTATATTCCCCAGGCAAGGGCCTATTAAACAATGGGCCATGGCATTAATTTTTCCCAGGTAAGGGCCTATTTAAACAATGGGCCATGGTATTATATCCCCTAGGCAAGGGCCTATTAAAGGATGCCATGAATATACATTTAAAGAGGAACTTCACTCATAGTAACAAGTAGTACTTCAATAAGTCATTCAATCATTCATGTATCAATTTCGATAACAATAACATTTTTGAAAATAAATATAACTTGAACATATCTTTATATAATTATTACTCACAGTGGGCTATGTAATCACTAGGCCTTGGATGTCCATCTATTCAAAACACATAATAAAAAATACAATTGAAGTACCATTCAATATCTATTCCGCTTTAATTAAATTTTCCTCATGTGTTTCTAACTTATTCCATGTTTATATAAGCTCAATGGGTGCCTAAGAGTACTGGAAATGACATGAGGATATAAGTATGCACTTAAAAGAATTAGTCAAAATTTGCTGAAAATAGAGTCCTCGCTCAAGTTGGGGTTCAAAAATAAAGGTGGTCACTCGAGCGCAACTTAGGTCGCTCAAGTGGTCTGTAAAACTCTGTAAAAGTACTGGTTGCAAGATTTTTATGCTTGAGCTAGGTTTCCGTCACTCGAGCAATGAGCAATGCAAAATAGGGTTCGCTCGAGCACAGTTTTGGATGCTTGAGCCACCATACAATTCTCTACAAAACTTCTGGGAGCTTGATTGTTATGCTCGAGCGATACTTTCTTCGCTCGAGCGGACATGTCGAATTCTGAAATTTCCAGAACTGTGTTTGAAGTTTAAACTTGATATTCAAAGGTCCAAAACTTGTGTTTTTTGTACAAAATCATGGGAAAACATTTCAGAACTTAAAAATATAGTCAATTTGAAACCAATTACCCAAAATCATGGACTAAATTCTCAAAAATAGACTTAAAACATGAGGTTGAAACCATCCATGATATGTATTGAACTCATTTCTTTTCAAAACTCTTATGCATGAGATGAAAAGTGGTAAAACTATGAAACATCTTCAAAAATGTTAAATATAGCTTCATGCATGTGGAAGATCCCATGAAATTCAAACTCAAATTGGTGATTCATGCATGCATGTACATAATTCAACTCAATTCTTCCAATTCAAAATAATTCATGTCTCCATTGTACAATTACATGAAAATAAGCTCAAGAACTAGATGAATTCAACTTCTATATGTTTTATTTACAAGGATTAAGGTTGAAAATTATACCTAAGGCTTGAATTCAAATGTATTCTTGTTCAATTTTTCAAATCTCCTTCAATTCCTTCACAATTCTCTTCTCTCACTCTATAAGTGTTGAGTTCACCCTTGTTCTTTCTCTCTAATCTGAGCCAAGTGTGTATATTCTATGAGTTCAAGTCATGAGTTGGCTTATGTATGGTGTAATTAACTTAGCCTAATCAAAGTTGATTAAGGCTAATTAATTAGGCTCAATTCTAACTAAGTTCAATCAGTTTATTCTAATTATTTTGATCCGAATCAAATTTTGGCAAAAGTTGTCATAAAATTCTAAATATTATAATTAACCTATTGGGCTAGTCAATTTTGGCTTCTGAAACCATTTGGCCTAGGGATGGCAATTTGAACCCGGCCCGATGGGGACCCGACCCCCCGACCTCGATCAGAATGGTTTTTTCCTAAAAATATCCTCGTGGGGATGGGGATGGTATTTGAAATTAAATCCCTGATTAGTTTTAGGCCGGGGATGGGGATAGCTTTCACAGCCCTGGACTTGGCCCGTCCCCGTCCCTGTCCCCCGTCTCTATTTCTCCCCGAAGTGAAATTACTATCATACCCTTTATATATACATATATAAACCAAACCCAAAAAACAAACCCAACAGCCTCACACGGCCTCTCATCTATCTATCTATCTATCTATCTATCTATCTATCTATCTATTTATCTCTCTCTCTCTCTCTCTAAAAGCCTCCCTTATCCGCTGCTGTCCTCCTCTCTTTCATCGCCGGCGCCGATCTCCCTCTCTCCGATGTCCTCATCTCCCTCCTCCTCCACTATCCTCGTCTGCCTCCTCCCATCACCGTTGAACTCAGATCTGCAAACTCAGATCTCGACCGTCAACACCAAACTCAGCGGGGTCACCAAGTCTCCGATCTACCTCATGTGGCTTGGATCTCACTCCTCATACCCGTCATGCCGCCAGATCCTCTCATTTTGCAATCTCTCTCTCGCGATCTCGCTATACTTAGATATCTCTCTCAGATCTCTCTCTCTCCCTTTGTGATGTTGATGATGTTGGTGTTGATGTTGTTTGATGATGACACTACAAGAAAAAACACCTTTAGTGACCACCTATTTTTAGTTGGTCACAAAAAGTATGGTAATCTGCCACCAAAATTTATTTTGGTCACGGATGATGGTGTTTTAGTGACCAACATTTTTTTGGTGGCTAATAGTTAAGTATTTGTGACCAAATAGAAAATGTGGTCGCCAAACGTGATGGCGGGAGCGCGAAAAAAAAAGGCGGGACATCAAATCTTTTGGCTACCAGCAGATGTTGGTCGCGAAAAGGAAAAAAACATACAAACTACGTCGTTTGAAAAAAAAAATAAATAAAAAATGTTTCCTGAGCCTTGATCTTCCCTCATTGTTGCCCTCTTCCTTAATAAAAAAAAGTTTCCTGTTTCCTTGAGCTTCCGATCGGTTCATCAAACCCTACCCACCATCTCCTCACTTCGTCCCCTGGGTTTGCCGCTCTTCATCTTCGCCTCCACCTTGTACTTACCAGGTTAGTGTCTCTCTCTCTCTCTCTCTCTCTCTCTGTTCGTGTATATATATATATATATATAATCGATTGACCCTCCTTTTTTATCGTTGCAACTCCTCACTTCCGATCGGTTCATCAAACAGGTGAGGTGGTAGTGGTGTAGTGGGTTAGGTTTAGTGGAGTAGGTGAGGTGGTAGTGGTGGTAGGTTTATTGATAAATTTTAACAGATTATCAGGAGACCTTCGCACCCGTGGCTAAGATGAATTCAGTCTGAGTACTTCTCTCTCTAGCAGCTAATCTAGATTGGCCGCTTTATCAGTTTGATGTCAAGAATGCTTTTCTCCATGGTGACCTCGAAGAAGAAGTATATATGGACATTCCTCCGGGTTTTGAGGATCATCAAACAGAAGGCAAAGTATGCAAATTTCAGAAGTCATTATATGGTCTCAAACAGTCTCCAAGGGCTTGGTTTGAGAGATTCACTCAGGCTATGTTTAAATATGGCTTCAAACAAAGTCAAGCAGATCACACATTGTTTGTGAAACATTCCTCACGTGGTAAGACTACAGCACTTATTGTTTATGTAGATGACATAGTTCTTACAGGCAATGATAGTGGGGAAATACCTCTGTTGAAGAAATATTTAGCTAATGAGTTTGAAATCAAAGACTTGGGAAGCTTGAAGTATTTTCTGAGAATTGAAGTTGCTCGCTCTAAGGATGGGATATTTATCTCACAGAGAAAATACGTGCTTGACCTGCTGAAGGAAACTGGAATGCTTGGCTGCAAGGCATGTGTCACTCCACTAGAATCCAATCAGAAATTGGGGGATGATGAAGGAGGAGAAGTTGTGGATAGGGGGAGCTATCAACGATTAGTGGGTAAGCTCATTTACCTATCTCACTCTCGTCCTGATATTGCTGTTGCTGTCAGTGTGGTTAGTCAATTTATGCATGCTCCTCATCAGATTCACTTTGAGGCTGTCATGAGAATCTTGAGGTATTTGAAGTCTGCTCCTGGTAAGGGTCTGTATTTTTCAAAGTATGATCATCTTCGTGTAGAAGCCTACACAGATGCTGACTGGGCTGGGTTAGTAACTGATAGGAGATCGACTTCAGGGTATTGCACATTTGTTGGCGGCAACCTAGTTACTTGGAAGAGTAAGAAACAGAATGTGGTTGCCAGGTCAAGTGCAGAAGCTGAGTTTAGAGCTATGGCACAAGGTGTGTGTGAACTTTTATGGATCAAATTATTGTTGAGTGATCTAGGTATTGCTCAGACGGACTCCATGCGGTTATACTGTGACAATAAGGCCGCCATCAACATCGCTCACAATCCAGCTCAACATGACAGGACAAAACATGTTGAGATTGATCGCCACTTCATTAAGGAGAAACTCACTAGTGGTATCATTTGTACTCCTTTTGTCCAGTCTGGTGAATAACTTGCTGACATTCTCACCAAGGGGGTTGGGAATAAACCATTTCATGACATATTAGGCAAGTTGAGCATGAGAGATATCTTCGCACCAGTTTGAGGGGGGGTGTTAGCATATTATATTAGCCGAAAGTGTTAGCATATTATATTAGCCGAAAGTTACACTAGGGTCTGTAATCATTTTATGCCCTCAGGGATCATCTTGTAATTGTCTCTCTTGTAAACCCTAATCTTCATTTATAAATAGGGGGTGATATTCTATCATACCCTAAGCTGGTTACCCAAGCTTCAAGCTCGTCGTGTCCTGCATTTTTTGAAAATCAACATATTGGCATGTCCGTACCATGTCATGTGTATGTGCTACTTAGGCTAGAACCAAGGATCAGGACAAAACATCTAACATGTCTTACTCAGTAAATTACGTGTCATGAAACTAAACATCATTTAATTAATGAAACTGTCTAACTGTAATCAAATAAATTTCAATAGTTGCAGACTCTAAGAGAGTTATGTACAAGTTAGAAAAACAAGTCTGTCCAATTGAACAAATTAAAGAATTTAAAAAATTATCTGATCTTTTTTCACAGATCTTTCAGAAGATGGGTCCAAAACAGTCCATACAAATTCAGCAGTTGCATGGTGTGCACCAGATGAAAGTGAAGGGAAACCAAATCAAGTATGTCCCTAGCTTCCCACAGTCTATTATCATTCAATTTCATCCAAAGTACATTACAATGTAGCATACACAGGTGCGACACAATACGGACAGGTTAACACCACGCATAGTAAAAAGTAAGACATGGACGCAGCAAGAGGATGACAAAATGTTAATGTACTTTATATATTTTTTTAGGCATAGTATAAGAACAACATAATTTAATCTATTATCTAAATATTTCTACTAGTAAACTTGAAAGATTAAGTTCCAAATATCAAGTATATAATCTATCCTCCTACCTTACTCTATCAATACTTTTTTTTAGCTTTGTTATTATGATTTTTTTTTCTAATGTTAGAAATTGTCTATTGCAGACTTTATGGTGCTAATGTTTACGGTGGAAGTTTTTTAAGAATGTTTCATGGAACATTTGGGATGCAAGTAGCCTTCCTAAGATTGTGACACATTGTTCCTATTAAAAGATTCTCCACATGGCTTGAGTTAGAAAGTATCCGACAAGTCTTGTCAAAGTGTCCACAATTATCATATTTCATTTTTAAACTAGGACGTGTACAAGATTTATCGGACAAATTTTTGGATTGCCCAAGAAGAATAGGTGCCAGACACATGTCCAACACGAAAAAAACTCCTCCCCAAAAGTGATTGTGCTACATAGGTGCATTACATCCCACCATGTTAGCACCATGTCCATGTGTATCACACTTGACGCAGCCTACCTATAGAACTTGGTTTCCACATTCACATAGGACAAACACAATGCAAGAAATGAAGGATATCTATCAGCATTCTTAAGTGACATGGGAGTAATTACAGGGAAAATGTCTTAACTTACCATCCAAAAGAACAATTTTCTTAAAAGAAAGATAATAATTATTGATCAACTGCAAAGCTGATTGGAAATTTTTAAGGCAATCACACTTCCAAAGCTGAAAATTGCTCAAGATTATACTGTTAAATTTTCTATATTTCCCCATTTTGAAGAGATCATACTACATCAACATTCTTGTTTATGCCCTTTCAAAGAGATCATACTCCTCTTTCTTCCTCAATAAGGTTGCCAAACTTCTTTCCAAAATAAAAATTAAACTTATTAATGTATCAAAAAATAAAATATATACTACTCAACATTTAAAAGCTACTGGTGAGGTAGGTTGCTGTTGTTTCAGCCACCATAAGTGATCAACATCCTAAACTTTACAAGATCAATTCGGTGATTATGAGCTTCAGAAAGGAGATTCTTCAAATTGACCAAAAATTATTGAAAAGAAGATCTGTTGGATTAAGGTATTCAGTGTTAAGGTATTTTGTTTCAATTCGTGCATAAAATAAGCCTATGAAATATCCAAAAAATTCATACAATTCAATTATATTATATAACTCGATGACATGACTTGTAATAACTAAAATTTGCTTGAAGAACCAAGTTCAATTTTTATGGAAATTTAATTATTTTATTGTGGAATAATATGTTTTAAATTTTCTAGTTCATCACTAGAATACAAATAGATATTTACGTGTAAGTATTGGGAGATTAGCTAGATATACATGGTTAGGTCCTTTCCAAACAGTTCAAGGTTTTCTATATCTGGTGATCTCACATGGTATTAGAACTTCGGTCTTGGAAGGTCTTGCCTTCAAGTCTCTCCATCTACATATATATGCTATTTGTTTGGTTTGTTTTTTTAACTCTCTTTCTGTCCATTTGCTTTAACCTTTGCTCCCTCCCTTCCTCATCTCCATCCCCAGCCCCCTTGTGTGCTCTGGTTAATAATTTGGCTTCCAACTTATCACCACCAAAAACCTTATGAATATTTTCCATCCAAAACTTTTCCATGAACATGTATTAATATAACTACTCATTATATTCAAAATTATATAATTATAACGTACAATACTTACTAGTAATATGTCAGTGTGATTATGCAAATCATGAAACTGTTTGACTTCATCCAAATATGTATTTACTCTGTTGATGCTTATTAACCTACAACATCATAATGGCAAAGTCATTTTACCTAAGCATCTAGATAAGTTGCCCTCTTAAGTTTGCAGGTGTTTCCTCTTCCTAACTTTTGAATTGTTGTACTGCATGCAGCGAGCTTGTTTGGTTTTGGTTTTCAGAAAATTCTACTTTTTTATTTTCAGTATTTTTTTGTTTTTAATGAATTTTTTAAATATTTTAGGCAATTTTTAAAAAAATTTTAGACACACCCAAGATTTTAAAAAGCGGCCGCAACCGTTACGTGTTACGTAACTGTTGTAGTGGTTACCGCCACCCGTTACGACTTCTTTTGCAGTGTGATTGAGATTTACAAGTGTGTCAATCGTAGCAGCTGCCGTAGCGGTCATAACAGTGCCGTAACGGCCTGTTATGCACCATTACGTAACGGTTCTGAATTGCTTCTTTTGAAAAAACAAAAAAAAAAAAAAAAAACTGAAAATAGGAGAAGGGGATAGAGAGAGAAGAGGGAAGAGGGAAGATGGAGGGCCAAGAGATAGAGAGAAGAAGGAAGATGAAGAACATGTTATTGATTTGTTGAAACTGTAAGACATCAGCTGCTCTCACTCAACCATTTTGTTTGTGTGTGTCTATCTATCTATATATTGTTTGAAAATAATAATAATAATTATAATAATAATAACTGTGGTCATTATCTATTTGGCTTGATTAAAAATATATATATATATATATATATATTTAGGCTCTTATTTATTCTCTTACTTTTGTCATTATTTATCTTATATATAATAGTTAGTGATTGATTTTTTTATAAAATATCTAAAAAAAAATAACACCTATAATTATATATTAATACATATTTTATACATGTCAATTTTTTTTGATTAGTTTAGGAAAAATTATTTATAAGTCCTATTAGGGGGACTTATGCTACATACGGTCCTACGAAAAAACTTACGTTCCCATAAGTCCTGTATGAAGTTTGTTGACATATTTACCCTCAATATTAGTTGTTAATATCATAAATAATGGTAAAACCATATATACGAAATTGAATGTTACCATAGATTAAGTTTGCGAAACGTAACGTGACACCTACATAAACGTAACATAACGTGACCATATCAAATGTGACATTACATAAACGTAACGTGACACCGTAACGTGACACCTATATAAACGAAACGAAACGAAACGAAACGTAACGTAACGTGTCACGTTTCGTTTCGCAAACTTACTAGGTTTTTGATTTTTTAAATTGAATGTGAAAATGTTACTTGTTCGTGTATTTTAAAATTCACATTCACATATATGATGTAACACCTACATAAACCTAACGTGACGTGTCACATTACGTTTCGCAAATAGGATCTTGTGAAATACATTCTTATCTAAATAGGACTTGAAACTCTATAAAAAATTTCACAAGACCTAACATAGCATAAGTGTCCGAAATAGGACTTATAAATAAGTCTCCCATTAGTTTATTTTATTTTTATTTACAGGTTATCCAAAAAGAGAATAAATATTCAAGTGATCCAACTCCCAAAAACAAAAAATCTTTATAATTTATTTTTTAATTTTTATATGATTACATAAGAATGTATAATTTATTTTTCTAAAACTATTCAAGTTTAAATTGCATATGCTTCCACAAGTATAATAATAAAAAAAATAATTTTACACATCTAAGTCCAATAAAATTTTTTTTTTTTGCCACAAGCGCAATATGGATTTATGACATATAAAGTCATTAATTATTAAAATAAAATGTAAAAAACTCATTTTTAGTGATTTAAAGATATGAAATATATTGGATCATACTTAAAAATTTACAAAAATTGATCAACATTTATTTTAAAACCCAATAAATATGATTATGGAAAAAAAATATGCGTATCGGTAATTTTTTTTCAAATTGTGCGAAAAATAAAAAAATTCACGGCCACCACCACAACCGTAACACCGCCACCGTTACAATGACTGCAACTGCTTTTTAAAACCTTGGACACCTAACATAAATACACTTAGAAAGTATAATATTTGTGAAATTTTTTTTAAAAAAATTCACTAAATACTAAAAATACACCAAAAAAAAAAATACAAAAATTCACTACATTTTTCGTATTTTTGTATATTTATTAATTTTTTAAAATATTTTTTCACAAATATTTTACTATTTAGATACATCTAAGTAAGGTGCATCTAAAAAAGTAAAAAATTGCTTAAAATTTTAAAAATATTCACTAAAAATAAAAGAACATGAAAAACAAAAAGCTTAATTACCAGAAAACTGAAACCAAACACACGATAGAATTTCTGTTTTGGTGGATCAAAACTAATCCCTTTAATTAAACTTTAAACATGTCAGACCCATTTCTGTGTGTTAAAAAGACATAAAATATGAGAAGTTCTCCTCTACGGATACAAGCATACAAATTCTCCAAAATAGATAACTAAAAACTTAAAAGTGTAGAAGACAAAATACCAAGAGGTACATTGAACACTAAAAATGTAATAAACAGCATACTATAAATCAAACCGAACCAAACCTTAAGTTCCATCAAATGGGGTCGGCTATAAACAATCCTACCTGAGGGTTCACTGCAATAGCCGTATCAGCAAATAAAGTCTCTGGGCGTGTCGTTGCAATTGTCAGATAGTCACTCCTACCAGGAGAAGAAAATCCTAACATTAATATATATATATATATATAAGTAACAAAACCTTTTTAAGGCTGTCAAATAGTTGATATAAAATAAATAGACACACAGGAAACTTATTTCATGAATGATGGTAAATCTTACATAAGCATTCTACATCAGGACTCAAGGATGTGGATGTGTACAGAGCTCAAGATGATCTATGTTCTACCATCATATTTTGGTTTTGAGAAATGAAGGGCGAACGAACCACTTTGAGTTGAAAAGATAGTTATACAATTATATCTCTTCCTTCTTATTTATCTATTGTTATGTAAAGAAACATAAAACCACTGCAGGACTATGAATAACTCATTCCAGACTCCGCTCATTATCTACTGTAATTTGGAAGTCTGTACCACTTGTTTCTTTCTCAGGTTTCTTTAACAATTTAAGTAGCACATAAAGGAACTTGGACACATGCTGAGACAGCAAATCCTATAAAAGAAGGACACAAATACAAAAGGGACACGATAATAAAAAAAAACTATAGTCCTTGAATAGTATTAAATGTACATTAATGAAAATACCCCAGAAGTACCACACGATGGAAACAAAGCCCATTTTCTAAATCTACGAGCCCAAAGACTTTTAATCCGCTTGCTATGATATTTATCAATTTTGAATTCTTGAAGTAAAACAATATCTGCTTGATTCTTATTGACAAAACCCTTAATCATCCCCGCTTCTTCCTAGACTAAGGCCCTGTTTGGTAGAACTGTGGGAAAGTGCTTATAGCTTATGCCTAAACAGTTTATAGCTTATAACTATGAACATAAGCTGATTTCTGACTTATAAATTAAGCAGCTCTTGCCCCACTCAAAGAATAAGCTGATTTCTGACTTTCAAAAAGCTATAAGCTATAAGCTATAAGCTAAACCAAACACATTAAAATAGCTTAAATTAAGCTAAAAGCTGAAATAAGCAGCTTTTAAGCTGCACCAAACAGGCACTAAGTCCTCTTAACATTCCAGCTTATCAACTTCATTAAGAATAGTTAACAGCCCTTTCTTCCTTTCGGCGCCCCTCATAAGTAATACCCCACACCTCGCCCCTTTCCTAGTACTTCCAACTTTCCTGTCAATTCTTAGTTATCATGCTTCTTTAGAGAAGGTTTATTCTCTTTGGAAGCCATAAACTACAGTTCAGGTTCCACAGCAACCGATTAGAGTCAAGTCTATCAAAGCAATTGCAACTTCCCTGTCAATTCTTAGTTATCATGCTTTTCAGAATGGTCTGACAAAATTTAATGTATGTGTCAATAAAGAAGGAAAGTGAAAAAAAAAAAAAAAAAAAAAAAAAAAAAAAAAAAAAAAAAACAGAAGAAAAGAGGAGCACAAGTTTCTAAACCAGCAAATTTGCATCCACATACTTGACATTTGAGCCCTTTGACAGATCAGTCTACTATCAATACATATGAAAGAATTAATAAACTTCAAATACATACAAGATAACTGAGTGCTAATTACCTTGAACCTCCAGCAACACGATACTTAATATAATACAGAGTACCAGGTTCTTCAGAATACTCTACTTCCTAGGCATAATCAAGATGGTTTATGTCAACTATTAAGATTATAAACATCAAAGCATAACATTGATAGTACACATATTACACCAGATTCAACATACCAAGTCTGAAACTGCCGTCTGTAAGTTAGGAGACCAGTTGACCATGTAAGATCCTGCAAGAAAAAATGTCAAATGCCCAAATTTTTATGGCCAAGTGCTTGGAATGTGACTCTCTTTGCTCTATTTGGCAATGAGCTCCACTTTCATTAGCATATCTAGATATACAATGGTAAGGATGCAACAAGTGTGCGTTAAGTTTTTTAAGGAGTGTATCCTTTCCTGTCTAAAGCCTGCTTGAAACAGATGATCAAACCAAAAGAGAAGAGCTAGCCATGAGTGCATTACGCAACTAATGGCAAACGATTAAGCAGCCAGAGAATGGGCCCAACAATGTACATCAAGCTCTCATACCCTCCTTTACACACAACCCCTAGATAATGCATTTGCATCCATCATAATATTAGTTAAAGAGGGTATTTATTCTCGTCATGTTCTTCATATGGAAATCTGAGGCCGGGGGACCATTCCCTTGACTCATACTGATGACAATTTTACTCCACGAGAAATTGAACAAAAAACTGCTGAATTGACCTATTTCTTGCATATACCAATTTAAGTTTTTTGAGAAATGAACTAAAGAATGAATGCATTCTCTCAGCAGGAGAGAAAAAGTCAAGAATCCTCTATAGATAGCAACACACAAATTGAACAGGACTAACTGACTACAAACACACGAATGTGAGCAAGCCACAAAGATCAACATAATGAAGAAACAAAAACACACCGAGAAATTGAAATCAAGAATTCTCATGATTAAAGCTCTTACACTAAGTTGACAACCAATTATCCCAAAAGCTTAAGCTGTTAGATAATGGGCCCAACAATGCATATCCCCCATAAGTTGGCTCAAGCATTAGTTGCAGATGTAATTAATGTTTTGAATTTTCAAAGGAGGCCTAAGAATTTGTCCAGCTGTTGGTCAAGCATTTTCCATCTAATTAATCCCAGCCTCTTGCAAACATGATGGGGGCCAGGGTGGTTAAGGGAAGGCACACGTAAAATTTATCAAAAGAAGAAAAGAAAAATTCACCATAGGAGCCACTGGCTCAGCAGTTAAAACTCGGCCTGCAAGTTGTGGCCACTTAAGCAAATTGTGCCAAAGGTTATTTATACCTAATCTACATCCCCTAGACCCCCATCCAATGATAAACTGACATATATTTACAAGAAAAGAAAAACTCACTACTATAGTGTAAGGTTAGTAATTGTCCAAATAATGTCTCAAAGACATCAAACTGTAGAAAAATAGGAACACAATATTTATATTCACCATTGATATTTTGATAGTCCATGAGTTTTGATCACAAGTGATTCAAAAAGGCAGCCACTAGGAGAAAAACAAACTAGTTAGTTTTTTATAGAGCTTCAATATTTTTATAGGTCAAATATCCAAAAAAATGCCTCCATAAAACATTTGGATTCTAAATAATTCTAAATAATTCATTGACCATGTGCACCTCTGACCTAATTAAAGAAATAAATGAGGTTTAAATTTTTGGAAAGCAACACCCATCTAATTCATGGAGGTAATTGTTAGTTACTAAAAATAAAATTTAAAAAAAATGGGGCCTTCTTTCCTGATCATATTTCCCTCCAATAAAGTCAACGTGTCATGTGTACTTATTTTAGGGCGAATTACACTAACATTCCCTATAGTTTGAGGTTCATGTCACTTTGGTCATTGACTTTTCAATTGTGACACATTTGACCTTGAATTTTGAATCTTGTTCCAAATAAAGACAATTGAAAATACCATTACTTAATTTCAAGGGCAAAATCGTCAATTTGATAAAATATACACTAATTTGACAAATTAAATGTCAAAAAAATATTTTAAAATTTTTAAAAATTATTTCTATTCACCAAAGATAAAATTATATAAAATTGGTAAATCTTTTAGACATTTATTTATTTATTTATTTTCTCAATTAATTTCTATTGTGTGTTTGGATGATGATCATATAATGGGTGGTTGTTAGGATTTTAATGTGTAATTGATATATTTAATATATGAAATGTTTTTAGTTTTGGATTTTTTGATTTAAAAGATTGGTTTAATAATAGTATCAAAGTTGTCGCTATCTTTGATTTTTGAAAAAATAGATATTAATTTAATGAAAATAAAAACAACCACCTATTACATGATCATCATCCAAATACATAATAAAAATTAATTTGGTAAAAAAATAAATAAATAAATGTCTAAAAAATTTATCAATTATACATAATTTTATCTTTAGTAGGTAGAAATAATTTTTGAAAATTCAAAAATATTTTTTTGACATTTATTTTTGTCAAATTAGTCTATATTTTATCAAATTGACAATTTTACCCTTGAAATTAAGCAATGATATCTTCAATTGTCCTTATTTGAAACAAGATTCAAGATTCAAGATTCAAAATTTAAGGTCAAATGTGTCACAATTAAAAAGTCGGGACTAAAGTGACACAAGGCTCAAACTATAAGGACTGCTAGTGTAATTCGCCATTTATTTTAAAATTAAAAAAATTAAAAAAAAAATACTCCCATAATTTAAATTGATAAAACACCAAAGTCATCCCATCTGGGCTGTGAGCTTCAATCAATGATCTTATGTTTATTCTCAAATCAAACTAGGGCGTTCAGATTTAAGACACTGCGAAAAAGCCACAAGCACATACACTTTCACATAGCTTTACCATTTCTTGAATAAGATTGTTGTCTATTTTAACTCCTGAAAAGAGATTGAAGTCTTGAGGAGGGTAATTTTCACTTTAGATTCTTCTTTCATTCCATCATCAACACGACAGATATGTTACCCTTCCCTTGATTAAGTTGTTTTGGACGGCAAAGAAACCTCCCTCATAAGTTGGTATGGATAGTAGTACACTCAAAATTAGATATAAAAGAGATGCACAAAACTACAAGTCTTAGAAACGTTCTATGGCCAAACATGTGTTATCAGCTATAAAAGTTGAGAGAAGGTGCATCATTTGGCTCATTACTTGTCTAATACCCTACTCATCCTTAAGATGAGTGTTTCCTTGTGATAGATGGAATAACCCTTGAATGCAGCAACTTTATTGGAATTCCTTTTGGAGGGTTTAGCAAAAAACAAGGGAGCAAAACTTAGTGGCCTTGTTCCATGTTAGGAGTCTGCTAGCATAGAAATACTAAAATCATAGCACTCTTTACAAGAGTCATAGGATAGGATCTTCTCTTTCCAACCTTTGCATTCAGGACACTGAAAGTATGGAGAAGCTACTTTAGGATCACCATGTGAAATTAGGCCTAAATTGCTCTTCGGACAAAAATTCAGTGCTTGCTCACTTTTGGAGACCTAGAAGAGAACAAAATTCTTCTTTTTTTCTTATCGACAACCTAGAAAATAAATATTAGAGAACGTGTTGAGAAGGCACTCCCTCAACCCTTGTACAACTAGAGAAGAGAAAAGAGAAAGAAAAACAAACAAAATCACACAAAAGATAAATTGGAAACCCCTAAAACCCAACATGCAATCTCTCCCCATTACTAAAATACTTCAATAAAGTGTTAACGTTCAGAGCCCCTCTCTTCAAAATTAAAGCCAGTTCAAGATTGAGTGCAGTTTACATGGTTCTTGTGAAGTTGAACACATGAGGTTGACCTGCTTTCATTATAGATAAAATTCCTCTGTTCTCATACGGTGGATAAAAGCCAGGTGCCTAGTTCCTAGAACCAATAGTCATTTTATTTAAAAATAAATAAATAATCCGGCTGATGGAGGCAAGTGGCAGCAGCCTCTTAAGGTGTACAATAGACGAGGAAGAGATGCCTCTAAGGCCCAAGCTTTGATTTGGCATGCATTGGATGATGAGCAACTCATTTGGGACCGTGGATAGTTATGTTTTAGGCTCATGAGTCATGTTCTATTATTATTATTATTTTAGTTTAGGGTATTTTGGTAATTTCATAATTTCTAGACATGGGTTATACGGGGTCGCTCATGGTTGTCTTGTGGGTCAAGTTATTTAATTATATTTCTTATTTGGTCTTAAATTAATTTTAGAAGCCAAAGATATTATATAATAGTTTCCTTTTCTGGTTCTAATTGGTTTAGGAAGTCTCTTAGGCCTAGGTGTGATGCTATTAAATCAATAGACTTAATATTTTAAAGCCATGTAATGCTATTAAAGCCATGTAATGCAATTAAATCAATAGACTTAATATTTTAGAGAATTGTTAGAGCTTTGAAGCTTTCTTATGGATTATGTGATGCAATCAAACCTGTTAAAATCCACCTACTCTCCACCTACTTCACCCACTTAAACCTACTCCACTAAACCTAACCCACTACACCACTACCACCTCACCTACTCCACTAAACCTAACCCACTACACCACTACCACCTCCACTTCACCTACTCCTTACCTACTACACACTCACCCTCTTCTATATATAGGAATCATGAATCATTGTAATTGATATCAATAAAAATCAATCAATAATACAATTCTCTATTTTCTCTTTATACATTAAATTTCTACAAAACCCTAGGTGTGATGCCTAAGGGATTCTAGGAGTGTTTCCTAGACCTATCTTCTTCTCCTCCTTTCTTTCCTTCTTAAATTTCGATACTTTCACAGCCCCGGAACAGCCCTTACAGCGCTGTCCTGCATCACCAGCTTGTTCTGTTACCATGGATTGCAGATGGGCTCTCAAATTGGTGTTTACAAAAGAGATGTCTAGGCAAAAAGAGAAGCAACTATGCTAGAGCACTTCAGAATGACTATTTACCCACATCAGTAATGGCACTATTCTACACATTCCTTTTAAAAAGCCATTCTTTTCTTTCTCCAAAAGGCAAAAGAAGAGGGAAAAGGAGGACATATCCAAATACAAAGTATGTGGAAATAACAATCTAGCTATAAAACACCAAAAGCTAAGGATTTGCAACAAAATGATGCTACCCAGTAGAGAGAGGGGGGAGAGGGGGAATGAACTTTTTGTAGTAACCAAGATAACAATAAAAAATCAAATAAGCAACATACCTTGATAGATTAGGCCTTTCTCATGAAGCCTAACAAAAGCCTCAATTACAGCTCCTGAAAAATCAAAAACATGAACTCAGAACAAGTAGCAAAACTGCAGTACAAAGTACAACCACTACTATGCACTTCTGATTGACAGCCTCAGACAAAAGATAAGTATTTTATCAGACAGTAGACAAACATGTTAAAAAGAAAAATCAAATAAAAACAAGAATTCATTGACAGCGATATTTCTTAGCAAAATATACATTATGCAGCATCCTAGATACCAAAGAATTGAATTAATGGGAGAACACATGCACCCATTCTAGACTCGCTGATATACTGGATAGAGAACTGTCTTACGACTTAGCTGCTCATCAAGGGTGAAATGTTCTCGGGTCCAATCACAAGAAGCACCAAGTCTCTTAATCTGATTTGTAATGGCTCCACCATACCTACAAAAGAAAAGGTAAATAAATCACCAAATCATGGAAAACATAAGAGCACAAGGAATAGATAATTGATTTTTCTTAAATGCCAGTAGTTATGCACAATAAAATACTCACTTATTAGTAAATTTGTACAATTAACAAATTTGAACCAGTAAAACATGTACCTAAGGGTGTGTTTAATATGTAGGAATAGGAAGGATGCGATGAAATGGAAGAATTGTAGTGGGAGATTTTTAGTTTAATCCTTTCATTCTTCTCTTGTTGGACGATTAGAGAACTTGTTCCCTTAGACAAGTGCTTGGAAATCAAGGGTAAAGTACTGGCAAAGATGTCCTTTTTCATTTGGACAGAAGCCCTTAACTCAATCCTTACAATTGACAACTTGGTCAGGAGGGGATATATGCTCCCTAACTGGTGTTGCTGGTGCTGCAGAGCTGAGTTGTCGTTAGATACTTCACTCTGAGGTCACAACGGATTTAAAGAGTTTGCATTACTCCAATTTTTGTGTACATTGGGCTATGGTGGCCTGTGTGTGAATGTTACATATGGTTTGGGCAGATGAGTGGTGCACAAAGATGTAGAGTGTACAGAGGGAGCAGAACCAGTGCACTTCTGATAATATAAAGATGACTGTATATAGATGTCTTTACAACATAACTTCCATTTTTGGCTAGAATAAAATTTCCATCAAACTTCTTCTCTTGTTGATTTAATAGAACTTAGCTTTGGCGAAGGGCTTTCACTTGTGTGCAGAGGTTGCACCCCTTTCGATGTTTTTAGTGGAATTTTCTTTAAATCATATCAACATGGAAACAAAAATAATAATTAAAATAAAAAGAAAACATGTAGGACAAGTAGGTATACTTCTCTTTCCACTCCCAAACCCGATTTGTGAACTCCTCTCTGCCCAGATCAATCCTTTTTATTCCTTCAGATGCTAGCATTCTTTCTACAACCAACTGAAAGTAAGGCATATTAGCTTCCAAAGAGAGCCTTTAAGAATAACAAATAAATAGTAAAACAAGATTGGTTTCAATTCCCGTAAGGCAATATAATACTCAAACCATTACACATCACAAGAAATATTATGGTAAAAGTAATGATTATTTGATCATCCAATACAGATGCAAAACGGGATGTTAGCCGTTTCAATTCCTGTAAAGCAATATAATACTCAAACCATTACACGTCACAAGAAATATTATGCTAAAAGTATTGATTACTTGATCATCCAATACAGATGCAAAGTAGATGTTTTGAAGAATTCATGCAGACCAATGCACATCCAACAACAAGAAATGATCTTATTCAATCTATTAAAGTTGTAGAAATTTCAATTTGAACCCCAAAATAATAACCTTGATGCCCAACAAAAATTTGAAATATTAATTTGAACCCCAAATAAACTTGTCATCCTTAGAATTTGAAATAAATGTCATTCTAGCCCAAAAGAACTTGAAATATCATCTCAACCCCCAAGAAACCTGTGAATTAGCCAAATAGGAGCGGATTTCCCACCAAAAACTATAATCTGTCTGCAACTTGGACTCAGATCCATTGAGCCTTTGAGCGAATTAGGTATCCTAGATCATAACTTCTATATTTTACTTGGCACTAATAATTTTCCCCCTAATAATCCAACTACCCTACTTCACGTCACAATCTTTTATAAGATACTTCATGTCACAACATCATAAGCATGCATTGAAATAGTGAAGAAAATAAATAAATAAATAAATAATTCCTTAACTAAGTAATGAGACTCAAATCCATTGAGCCTTTGAGCGAATTAGGTATCCTAGATCATAACTTCTATGTTTGACTTGGCATTAATAATTTTCCCCCTAATAATCCAACTACCCTACTTCACATCACAATCTTTTACAAGATACTTCATGTCAAAACATCATAAGCATGCATTGAAATAAGGAAGAAAATAAACAAATAAATAATTACTTAACTAAGTAATGAAACTCAATTTGCAATGTGAAAAATTCAACAGAAATTGGACTCTCACTAATTATTTAAACAAACAAAAATTCACCACAGAGAATGTGCATTCACATAATAAGAAACAAAAAAATTGACGTTGAAGACATTTTAAGTTTTTAACAAAACAATTGAATAGGCAAGGTTGATAATATCATTGGTTTACAAATATTCGAATGAAGGCAGGCTGCCCAAAATATAAATAACATCTATTAATGAATATATTGTTAAGAAATTACGACACTTAGATCCAGAGACAAACCTGAGTTGCAATACCAGCATGATCGGTTCCAGGAAGCCAGAGTGTAGGTTTTCCCTTCATACGATGGTACCTAACCATGATATCCTGGAAAAGCAATTATATAATGAAGAATTATGGAATTTGGAATTTCCTAAAACCCCACCAATGTGGCAAATGGAAAACAAAAATTTACACACACACACACACACACACACACATATATATAAGTTGTGTTCATTGTACTCGGATATGGGTACAAGTATGTGCCTGGGTGTCCAATGTGCCTGGGTGTCCAATTCATCTAATTCTCAAGTCCAAAGACATGAGGATACGACAAAATATTTATACTTCTTGATTGAAGGGTGACCTAGTGCTTGACGCTCATGCTAACGTGGTGTTTGGGGAGGACAAGTTGTACAGAGTCTTGCCCTTATTTTGTTAAGGATTAGAACTTCAATTTAGAAATTAGGGTAAATTAAATGCTATTGTCCAATATCACTTTACCCCCCTCAATTAAAAATTGTAACACCTAAACCCCCCTCATCTATTAATTTTTTCCAATTTAGACTTTTATGACGAAAATACCCTTTCATCAATAGGATAAATTATACTTTACCCCCTTGAACTATCACCCAATATCATTTTACTCTCTCAAGTAAAAAATGATACATTTGTCACTATGAATTATAAATTTATATCAATGTAAATATTTTTTCAAGGATGTCTCTTAAATAGATAAAAAATTGACATGTGATTTACACATGACATCTCAAATGGAATGCCTAAAATGACATTATCAATTTGTTTTATTTGGTTTTTAGTGAAAAATGTGAAAATATATCAATTTATATATATATATATATATTTTCGTTTTTAGTGAATTTTTTAAAAATTTTGACTGACATATGAAAAAAAAAATACTAAAAGCAAAAATAAAAATAAAAAATAGACTCAAAAACTATATTTTTGCTTAAAAGTTAAATAATTTTTTTAGTTGAGGAGGTAGAATGATATTGAGTGATAGTTTAAGGGGGTAAAGTGTAATTTACCCCTATAGTTGAAAGGATATTTTCGTCATTAGGTCCAAATTGAAAAAAATTAATAGATGAGGAGAGTTAGTGTTACAAATTTACAATATTTAGTTCAAGGGAGTAAAGTGATATTAGGCAATAGTTGAGGGGGGTAAAATGTAATTTGCCATAGAAATTAAGAATATTTAGATACTACAAATATTTTAGACAAACTAGGACTTCAAATGAAATTCAAATAACATACTCAAGGACTATGAATACTGCTCATGTCCAACAGTTGTTGAAATCACCATAATACTTCTAGGTATTAAAAAGTAATATAATGACACTATATTTGTCTAGTAACATAATAAACTAAAATAAACAACAAAAGACTTAAAATTATTCCAAAATTGGCACGAAATTGGGGTATAGAGACATGGAAGTAGACAAGGCAAGTCCGGTGATTCCATCTCCTCTAAATGGTGCAACAAAATCTATATTCAAGAGTTGCACAATAATGCATGTGGGAGGGAAAAATCCTAAGTTCGAAATTTGAACATGACTACCAAAGTCTAAAAGCAGGAAAATAGAAGCCGCGTGGAAATACAAAATCCTCAATCCAGTTCATTTCCCTCAGAGAATGCCAACTTGAAACAAAGTGGAAAACGAACAATGTAAGCCAAGGGAGTAAAAGCTCAAAATCATTACTATCATAAAATCCTCAGAGGTGCGAACCCCTTGAGCAATGAAAGGATGTCAATAGTCCAAGGAAGGTTTTATGAAGAAAATTATGTGATGTGGTCCAAGCTCCCTAAGGGAGTGCAAATCCCTTGAGACATAATCTCCTCAAAGAATGCAAACTGACGAGAAGCAGACAGCTCTTGGTAAATCCATGTTTAAATAGGTCCAAATCATTTGAAGCCATAGGATAGCTATTCTGAGATAGAGCTAACGACTCTCACAAAGATGGGAAGATCAGTCATCGATCACTATTCAAAACCACTTCTGTTAAAGAGCCAAATCCGCCGATACCCCTGGATAGTTGTTTTGAGATAGACCTGACAACTCTCTCAAAGATAGGAGACCAACCGTCAGTCCTTATTCAAAATTACTTTCGTAAAAGGGCCAGATCCCTGAGGCCCCTAGATAGCATTCCGAGATAAAGCAAGGCGACTCTCTTGAAGATAGAAAGATTAGCCATTGATCCCAATTCAAAACTCACATCCGAAAAGAGTTAGATTACTTGAGGCCCCAGGATAGCTTTTTGAGACTGGGCTGACTACTCACTTGATGATAGGAAGATCTATCAATCCCAATGTCAAAATGGTAAGACTTTCCTTTTGGACTTGAATTTGTGGTAGAAGTATGGTCGATCTCAAGACTATGCTCTACTAGCTCCCTCAAGATTTTGGGAGATCATGCGATTTAGTGGCTAAAAGTAAAGGATCATCAAGGCAGTCACAAACCTCTCAACCCTCGGTTAACCTGAAGAGTATCCACTCAAAAGAGAATGACCCAAAGGGAAATAGGTTGCTTTTGCCCCGACCAAATAGCTAGAGAGAGAAATATTCCCATGCGGTCCCTAGGCCACCTAGTGTCACCATATTGATTGCTTGGCCACCAAGCTGATCCTAGGTGCCTATAAATAGCCACACCCCCTATAGCCTTATTCATTCAGTGAAAAGTGGGGCAGAGTGGTATTGATATAAAGGGGTTATTCTACTATTTTTTCTTTCCAACCTGTTTGCCTTGCTTTTCACCCAACCATTTCCTTTCATCATCTCCATCTTGTTTTCTCCAACTGATCGTCTACAAGTTTTCACCTCTCCAATGATTTTATCCATTTTACCAATCTCCTACAATTCAAACCCTACAACGCATTCCAAAGATCTGCCCAAATTTTCAAATTTGTCTTTTTTTTATTCTTTGTATGCTCATCATCAAACTTTGTGTTTCCCATAGTGTATTATAGCCTAAAATCAAATATAGATTTTCATATTGTGAATGATCTCTAATGAATAGTATTTCTAAAATGGAGATAACATAGAAGCATTTATCGTTTTAGACAAATTACTTCGTTTCCAAATAAAGCTACTATTGGATGAAGTTAGGTCTGCGCTGTCTCAAATTCAAATTGGTGGACAATAGCTACTAATTTGGTAGGAAGATAAAATTAAAAATTGTTAAGACCAAGTGATGTAGCACCAAGAAGATGAGAAGAAAAAGAATCTAGAGAAGAAGAGAAGAAAGGGAAAATGCTGAACACAACCCCAAACCAATATTCAATCAATGCCAAATAACGTGGTCTCCAAACCTACTACATGCAAGCCTATTTCTAGGCATCCTAAGCAACCCTAATTAAAGTTACTAAAAATAAAAATTATAATAATTAAATCTTAATAAAACAATAAAAGATAAATAAGAAAATAATATTAAAATAAATTTTTAGTCTTCAATTTAAATTTATCCAATGCCCTTTTCATTCCCCATCATTTCTTCCAAACTAAAATAAATAAATAAAAAATTATACTCCGAATGGTTGTAATGCTACTCCAAGAGATGAAGCTCATGCTAGCAAAACATTTCCTCAACCATGATAGCATATGAACGATGACATACTTCCTCAGTATTGTATCTACATGATTTGCTCATCCTTAAGTGCCAAAAAATTTACAGTAAGGTGGAGTCACCACTTGTGGAACAAACTGTTGAATCAATACATGTGCCTCATCATTGATACTAATGCTGATAAGATTTTATTTTTAAATCCAATGTATCTTATTCTCCTCTGAAGTCAATTGCTCCTGTATCTTTGTCTCATGCTACAAGTTCTTTTAAGATTGCTCTTGATCATTCACCTCATAAGTCTGTTACTTGTGTTCCTGTACTGGCTCATACTAGTTCTGTTGAAGATGTTCTTGATTACTTTTAAGTATCACAACATTACCTACAACCCTTTAAATCAAGTTTCCTATCCATCCAAATATTTCCTATTAAAATGTAATGAACATATTATGTTATTCTTGAATATACACAAAGTGCATTTTTTACTGATTTTTCTTTGGATATTAATATTTATTCAATTTTCAAAATAATGACAATGCTACTCAATCGAGGCACCTCAGAACGTTTTACTTGTCGATGCTTTGTGCAAGAGTTAATATTGTTTCATTTCCAGCTCATGGGGGTCAGATTGTTTATATTATGACAAGTCCAAACATAATTTCAGTCTTGGCAATCAACAATGCTACTTCATGAGAGTCCAAGCTGGTTCGACTATGATCTGGATTGAGGATGTACTTCAATGTTCGCATGCTATCAGCGTTGAAGAAGTCCTTCGCCAGCATGAGCTTCATCTCTTAGTACTTTTACATTACAACTCTATGGAATAGAGTTTTTCTTAGCTGAGGAGCAATGATTTGTGTTAAAACCTATCACCTACTTCACCTACTAAACCTAACCCACTATACCACTACCACCTCACCTACTCCACTAAACCTAACCCACTACACCACTACCACCTCCACTTTACCTACTCCATCTACCACCTACTACCACCTACTCTTCTATATATAGGAATCATTGTAACAAATTACAAACATAAATCAATAATACAATTCTCTTTTTCTCTTTATACATTAAATTTCTACATGGTATCAGAGCAAGGTTAAGCACTTAGTATTTTTCGCTTCACCGGCGGGCGGCAACCTCGCCTTGGCCGTCCGCCGGACCTCAACCTAATCTGCTAAAATTTTTCTACACATACCTTGAAATTTCCTTTCTGAGTGCACTACTGTTCAGTCGCCGGAGACCACCACCGCTTGCACGTCGATGTCCCTTTGCCAAAGCTCCGTCGCGACACCGGCCTTCCTTGCGTCTGGTTTCAATCCCCTGCTATTCCAAGCCACAAAATAGGGCACGACTTTTGAGGGCTCGATATCTATATCCATTTATATCTTTTGGGCAGTCTATATACACACTCATACAGTGTCTTCTACACCGGTAACATGGTACAAGGGCCCAACCCTTCTTGATGCTCTCGACATGGTTACAGAGCCCAAGAGGCCATCAGACAAGCCTCTTCGTCTCCCACTTCAGGATGTCTACAAGATTGGCGGTATTGGTAATTTGGCCCACTTTTTTGATCAACACCAGCATATAGTTTCAAAGAGATAACTATATTATATAATTTTTTCTATTTTAAAATATTTTTCCACCGTCCAAACCTTTTTTTTTATCTTATATATATAAAAAATTGGATGGAACTCACGTGGGTGCTACTTTTTCTTTTTCTTCTTTCCACAGCCCAACTTTTCCTTGAACCTCAATTTTTTATTATTAAAAAAAAAAAAAAAAATAATAAAATAAAAAAAATTCAAGAAAAAAGAAACCACAAAACTGAAAACAACAAAACAAACAGAAACACAACAACAGAAAAACACATAAAAACCTACAAAAAAATTAAATTAAAATAAGAATTAAAAATAAAAAGACGTATTAAACAAAATAAAAAAAAAAAAAAAAAACTCAAACCAAATCCCAACGAAGACAGGAATGATAAAACCATAAAAAATATTTAAATAACTTAATGCCAAAATAATTACCACAAACCTAACCCAAAATAGAACAAACACAGAAAGCCGCAGGGAAAATGAATATGCCCCATAAGATGAGGTATAAAGCAAAAAGTAATAAAAAATTCACTGATGAAATAAACATGTACAGATATAAAGCGAAAAAAAAAAAATGACAAAAGCACAAAGAGAGAGGTCCAATCACGAGCTTACAGAAAAAGAGCCCTATAAATAATAAAAAAAAAAAAAAAAAAAAAAAAACAAAACAAATCAACAACAACCAACAAACACGTGCTCCAAGAAAATCTTCTATTTTTTTTTCATAGTATAAATAATTATAAAACCAGTCTATCAGTGAGAGACAATTATTGGATGTTTGGTGAGTGTTATATTTATATTTTGATAACCAGATGTATTGATATTGTTTGTTTCGTGTAATGTAGGTTTTTGAAGTATAAACAAAACCCAAAAACCCCAATTGGTAGTAATAAAAATAAAACAAAAATAGATTCAAATTACCAAATATAACAACAAATTTCAATGGAAAGAAAACAAACAATACTAGAAATAACAAACAAGACTCACTCCAACAACCGAAAAAAATAAAAAAACATAATAAAAATAAAAAATAAGGCAAAAAGAAAAAGAAAACACGCGAAGAAGATTACTTGCACTAAAGAAAAAGAGAAATAAAAATAAAAAGCAAAAAATAAAAATAAAAAGTAAAAAAGGTCTTAAAAAAAATAAACAGAAATTCGAACGCCTCAACCATTTGGAAGTTGTTGAGGAATTGTTAAATATTACAAAGTAATTTAAAGAATTCAAAACACAGAAAAAAAAAAAAAACCAAACAAAAAAGAAAACCCGACCTCAATTTTTATTTATTAACAAATAAAAAAAAATAAAAAATAGAAAAATAAAATAAAAAAAAATTCAATTCCATCTAATTTTTCTGCTCAATCTCTGTACCTCAGCATTCGGTATTGCCACAATACACCTCATTTATTCTATTCGGATGTCGCCCTGATCACATTTTACCCAGAAAAAAAAAAAAAAAACAACAACAACAAACCAAACAACCACATCAAGTGCGGATTTTTCTTCTCTACCTGGCCGCCGTCTCTTCGTCTTACCTCTCGTCCTGACGGCCTTGCCGTGCGCCTCCGTGTGTTCCACGCCGCCCAGCACGTTCACTCCCCCATACTCCCCTACAGCATATGGCGGACCTCCAAATCGAACATCACGGTGGCCTTCCGCTTCAGCTCCTTGTTTTCTGCCTTTAGCACACTTATCTCTGCTCGCGCATCCTTATACATGCGTTGGAGCAGAGCCAGCTGGGAGTTTAACTGTTGCACCTCATTTGTCCTACTCTGCAGCCGGTGCGACAAGTTTGTGACTGCCGTCATCGTCTCCACACAGGACTTCAAAGTATACTGATTGGCTTCAATGTCAGTTTGCACTGCCATTTTTTGCTCCACAGACCGCATAGGAAAGTTCAACGGAGCAAACCCTGGGGCGCTTGGTTGAGGTTCACTGGCCCCCGCACCCGTTATCTCTCTTGTTGACTCGTTAAGGTCTGGAAAGAGAGTGAGCAGACCACGGGAAGACGAAGCCATTTTCTAAACAACAGAGTGTTACAGAGTGTCTCTCTCAGGAATCTCTCTCAGAAAACAGAGTGTTACAGAGTATCTCTCTCAGAAATCTCTCTCAGAAAACGAAGAGTTTTTCAGAGTTTTTCTAGCAGGTTTTTTGTCTCTGCTTCCAAGCCTCAGCCTCCGCTTCAGTTTATAAAGACCCTAATGAAGAGGTAGACACGCGCATCATGCGCCGCTCGGCGCTCGCCGACAACTTGGGCGCGCCTTTTGATGGCACGTCTTTTGATGGCACGTCTTTTTATGGATTGGGCACGCCTTTTGATGGCACGCCTTTTGAAAACATGGGCACGCCTTTTGATGGCACTCCTTTTTATGGATTGGGCACGCCTTTTGATGGCACGCCTTTTGAAAACATGGGCACGCCTTTTGATGGCACTCCTTTTTATGGATTGGGCACGCCTTTTGATGGCACGCCTTTTGAAAACATGGGCACGCCTTTTGATGGCACTCCTTTTTATGGATTGGGCACGCCTTTTGATGGCACGCCTTTTGAAAACATGGGCACGCCTTTTGATGGCACTCCTTTTTATGGATTGGGCACGCCTTTTGATGGCACGCCTTTTGAAAACATGGGCACGCCTTTTGATGGCACTCCTTTTTATGGATTGGGCACGCCTTTTGATGGCACGCCTTTTGAAAACATGGGCACGCCTTTTGATGGCACTCCTTTTTATGGATTGGGCACGCCTTTTGATGGCACGCCTTTTGAAAACATGGGCACGCCTTTTGATGGCACTCCTTTTTATGGATTGGGCACGCCTTTTGATGGCACCCATACAGTGTCCTCTACAACGTTATGACACCACCATCCAGTGTCTTCACCAATGGTCTGACACGACCATACAGTGTCTCTTATCCTCTTTTCTTCTTATGTATTTTCTTGTTTTGTTACTCTCTCCAAACTCAAGTTGATTAGTTCCTATCCCCCTTGAGTTTGCGGGGGGCTGTTAAAACCTATCACCTACTTCACCCACTAAACCTAACCCACTATACCACTACCACCTCACCTACTCCACTAAACCTAACCCACTACACCACTACCACCTCCACTTTACCTACTCCATCTACCACCTACTACCACCTACTCTTCTATATATAGGAATCATTGTAACAAATTACAAACATAAATCAATAATACAATTCTCTTTTTCTCTTTATACATTAAATTTCTACAATTTGCAAAGAAAAGACATTGGATAAAGTGAAATTGAAGATTAGGGATTTGTTTCAATGTAATTTTCTTATATATGACTTATTAGGCTTATTGTTTTGTTAGAATTTAATCATTTTTGGCATTGATTGATTGAATATTGAATTGATATTTGTTTGGAATTATGTTCCCGTTTCTCTCATCTTGTTCATCTTCTCTTCTTCTCTATATTCTCTCTTCTTGCCTCTTCAATTCTTCTTCTTCTTTACTGCATCACCAAGAAGCAACTCGTGGTGCTTACTAGCAACTATGCATAGACCCCAAAAACCTGCACCACAACAATCTCACAGAAAGTATTAACCCTTGACAATTTAAGTTCGTGCGAAATTTCATTTAGATTAGCTCTTCCAGTGTTACTTAATTCTTCAAGACTTCATCCTTCACGTCATTGATCTTCAATCCTACATGATCAGCATGATGAATGCGTTCACATTTTTCAATTTTTATTCCTTAGCAAGCTTATATGAGACCATTCTCTATCATGTACACCAAAATATATAGATCATGATAGGCCTCCAATTTTCCTTCCAATCTATTATTGCAATTCCCTTTTGACACTAACTCTTTTTAACAAAAATATTTTCGGACCCATGGGCTTTACTTTGGGTTTCCAAATCTGATAACAGGTTTCTAGCCAATCTATGGCTGCGCCATCACAACTAAGGTCCCCTCAATAACCTCATTAAAACTAGTCAACATAGGTTTGACCATTATGCACTTAATTCTCAGAACCAACTAAAGGCCATAAATCAATCCTTTCATTTACTTCAACTGCACTAGTTAGCACTTGAGAATGTTAAAATCCGTGTTAAAATCAGTTCATTCCACATGTCAATAAAGTGGAACCGTCCATAAACATGATGAATAACTGATTCATGGCAAACACCCCTACTTTTTTGTAGCAGAAATCTGTGCTACATGGACTCGGCAGTTTGGGGCGAAGTGCCCACGTCGACATGACATGACACAGGTGTAGGTGTGGGATCTGTGTTGGATTCGCCTCCTCTCTCTCGGACACGACTAATCAAAAAGGAAGAAGAAGGTTGAGATACTTACTTCGATGTGTTGGGCTCGAGATCTGATCTAAGAAGGAAGCGATCCCTCTTTTTTTTAATATAATTTATATTACATAATATAATATATTTTTATCATATATAACATTATTTTATGCCTAAAATAATTTTTATTTGTTATTTCTTTTTTATTTTTTTAACAGAATCTATTATTCCTTCACTTTTTTTAACTCATCTTCATATAATAAATATATTAAAAAAATAATTATTTAACGTATCCTCATATCCGTATCCAAATTTGGATCTATATCCACGTATCTTTAAATTTTAGTTTTAAAGTGTCTAAGCGCTAGATATGCACCCGCACCCGCACCCGCACACGATACCCACACCCGCAATAGTCTACCTGCATGCATCTTAGTTTCTGTGTAACATAGACAGAAACTAAGGGCATTTATGACGCACAGACAGAGCTGAAAAGCAATAGTCTACCTGCATGCATCTTGCTCAGTCAACAAACACACACACACACACATATATATATATACCAATTAGGAGAATAATAAAATTGCTCCAGATTAGTAAACAACTAGCAATTTCATAGAAGGGCTACATACAGCTCAAGATGCATGTACACACAAATCAAGAGAAAGAAAAAGACTTTAAAAAAAACTGCAAAAGAACAGCAACCACTTTTCCCAACCTCAAGCGTGACAAACATAGCATGCCCCATGTGCAACGAACCAGTAACATTAGGAGGTGGCATCGAAATTACGAAAGGATCACTTCCTCTATCAAAATTTGGTTTGAAATACCCTTGAGACTCCCACCTAATACCAAAATTTACAAAATAATACATTATATACAATGAATTGTCATTGGGTTTTTTCAATAGCACTAACAACTTGTTTACACATAGTGAGTTGTGAATTGAACTTTTCAGCAGTGATAACAACTTTTAAAAGGGAGCAAGCAACTCAGGGAAAGAACAAACCAAAAAATACTCTGCCCCCACTAGGTGTGCAGAGATATAAAGATAAAAGCAGGAAATGGTAAGCAGCTTGAATACAACATAAATATAACTTCAGAGGCAGACGGTGTCATCAATGTTTCACAATAGGAATTGCACATAAAGTGCTCACACATTACAACAAGAACAGTAAGCAAGGTAGCGTTTGGTTCACTGCCATTCCTGAGCCTCCTTATGGAATGACCATTTCCTTATAATAGTGAATGATGATACTATTTGCAATACATTTTTCATCATTTTTTAAGTAAACCAAACATCGGAACGGACAGTTTGATGGAATGACCATTTCATTCCTTTTCATTCCAATGAATCAAACACACCATAAGAACTCTTTCACCAATAAATTCATTATTTAAAGAAATTTAAATAAATTTGTGAGTTGAGTCAACCTCAAAGGATTTTTCCAGAAAGTTTGGGGCTTAAAAGATTGAATCCAAAGAAAATCTTGGTCCCTATTCTTCCATTTCTCCAAAATAATAATTGCTGGAAATTTGTGTTATAATAAGATAGTGGCATGTATATAATATGATAGTGGTGTTGGTGGTAGATAGTGGCATGTATAGAATATGATAGTGGTGTTGGTGGTAGATAGTGGCATGTATAGAATATGATAGTGGTGTTGGTGGTAGATAGTGGCATGCATATAATATGATAGTGGTAGATAGTGGTAATATATAATATGTAAGTGGCATATAATGGGTTATAATGATGTTTGTAATATCTCCTATATAAGGAGTGTCATTTGGTCTTGTAAAATAAGAAGTTTTGAATATAACAGAAATATATTCCTTCTTTCTCATATTTTCGGAGTTCTTCTTCCTCATATTTTCTAAGTATAATAATAACTACTTATGCAAAAAAATAATAATAATAATAATTAAAGATTCAAATTCTTAAAAATTTGAAAATGAAGAGACAAAAAAAAGTGTTTACTGTCTCCATTAAACATACCACATTAGAAAATAATTAAAGATTCAAATTCTTAAAAATTTGAAAAAGAAGAGACAAAAAAAAAGTGTTGACTGTCTCCATTAAACATACCACATTAGAAAACCTTCTAACTTTTCCTAAAATGGCCAGAATATTATTAAGGAGAATAGCATACAGATCCTTCTAATGTGAAAACACACAAGAAGATGACTACCAATGGCTTTAAGAGCAAGTAACACTCTCACTTGTTAACATTTAAAATAAATTAGATCCTTGCTCCTTTAGAGGTCTCAGGGAGCTCATTCAACAGATTTGAGTGGGAATAAAAAATGGAGGAGATTGATCAGCCTTACTTCTTAGTGGATGTATAACGAAAGGAGGGAATTGCACTTGGCTTACAATCAATCATCTTAAGCAAAAGATTTGAATTTGTCAAAAACAATGGTTTTGATAGATACATAAGGTGATCAACTAAAAACTGATGGTTCAGAAATAAAGAAGGCGAGCAACTTTGAACATTTTAGGGGGGACTCCAAACTCCCTATCTAGCAATGACAATGATTTTGTCAAATTCAACATGTTGTGTCCAAGTTAGTATGGTGTTTAATTATTGGTTTTGTCAAATCCTCTTCTTGTTTGGGACTAGTTAAGCCTTGATGACGCCTTTTTGCCCTTAGAAGTATTTAATCAGTAAAGTTGCTACTTTAAGTGAGATATGCTTTGCACAAGCAAGGACTGCAAAGTCAATTCAACAAGTTGACCAACAAAAGTTCTCTACAGTTTTTGCAATCGTCTAGTGCTGACTCCATCGATTAATCTCTTCTAAGTAAGTTTGTTATCAAAATCATATGCATTGATCAATACGAATCTATAAGTGAATCTATTTTGAGATAGAATCTATGGTTAATAGCATGATTCACGATTCAATTCACTCTTTACGATTCATGCAATTCTTGAAACTATCGTGTCCGATAGATTCCGACCCTTTTATCCCTTCTTTTGTAGAAAATAGCATAATACAACTTCTAATAATGTTTAAAACAAAGATAACCAATACTAATGCATGATTTGTTATTATTTTGGTTATGAGAAGGTTTTTAATATGATAAAATCAGATCCAATCATACCCAACATGTCCTTGTCCTTTTTCTCTTTTTTTTCCTCAAAAAATAAAAAATAAAAAATAAAAAATTGTAATAGATCTTCTAAGGATGTTTAAGGTTAAACTATTTGCACCCATAAATTATCTATTGCTATATTGAGGAAATGGTGAAATAAATATAATTTATTACATGGTCCAAGTCAATTAAACCCAATAGTTCCACAACTTTTTTTTTTTTTTTTTTAAACAATAAAAATGCACACTTTTTAAAGTGTGTGAGGTTTTAAAATAAAGGATTTCACTTAATTCTTTCTTATTTTTATAATCTATATTGGATTACTAGCTCCATCTTTTTGATGTCAAGATGGATTATATTATGATTTTTGAATAATTTTATGGTGGGATTTGGATCCACGTCTCTTGCTATGAAAGCAATGTCTACTTAGACAGTGTATTTATGTCCTTATATAAGAACTATTTTATAATATGTGCCAAAATCAATTTATTTCATTTTTTTTCCCCATATATACAATTGTTTAACATCATCTTTTATAGTTTGTATTGAATCTTAATGGTTCTCTGTTAAAATCCACCTACTCTCCACCTACTTCACCCACTTAAACCTACTCCACTAAACCTAACCCACTACACGGCGGGCGGCAGCCTCGCCTTGGCCGCCCGCCGGACCTCTACACATACCCTAGCTTCCTCTATCTCAGTCACTGTCCTAGCCCCTCCCTCGGGCATGGTCGCTCACTCTTCTCTTTCCCGTAAAGGCATCGCATCCACCTGATATGAATCGGAATACGGAGTGGTTCACGTATCCAGGGGTTTGGACCACCTACATCTTGATCCTCTTCTTCTCTTGGCTCATCGTTCTCTCCCTATTCGGCTGCTCTCCCGGCATGGCCTGGACCATCGTCAATCTCTCCCACTTCGCCGTCACTTATCACTTTTTTCCATTGGAAGAAAGGAACTCCGTTTGCTGACGACCAGAGGATCTATAATGGGCTGACTTGGTGGGAACAGATTGACCATGGAACGCAGCTCACCCGCAACAGAAAGTTTCTCACTGTTGTACCTGTGGTGCTGTACTTGATAGCGTCACACACAACTGACTACCTTCCACCCGAACTTGGTGCTCTCCCAAGGCTGCTAACATACGCCATCCTCCTCCAACCCTCCACCCCAGATCCAGACGACGAAGCTTGCTTAACCCACCTGAGCGAGTCTCTACAGGACCCACACAACAACCGCCACGGTTGCCGCTCCACCGTGTCCTCGTCTTCCCCTTCCTCCGCTGCTAGACTCGGCGGTGGTTGCTTGAGCGTCGGCGACAGGAGAACCCCGTCGAAGTCGTCTCTATGCGAGATGACAGTTTCTTCAATGGCAGACACAGGGCATTCTCTCTCTCTCCTCTCTCTCGGACAAACCACACACGGCTCTCTAGCAGGGTTTCTCTCTCTCTGAGGAGGGCACCCACTCAATCTCTCTCTCTCTCTACTCAAGGCAAACCCATTCTTCTTTTATTTATTTAATCACACCCTTGATGTCTTCACCTTTCTTTTCTTTATCTTTTTCAGATTTGCACTTATCATGTTTTTTTAGATTCCACCACTACCCACACACTTCTCTTTCACTTTCTAAAACATAAAAAATAAAATAAAATAAAATAAAAAATAAATAAATAAATAAATAAAAAATCAGTATTATAGTATGATATCTTTTATTGGGCAGACCTATGCACATGGGCACTTTCTCTCTCCCTCTCGACAGACCTATGCACATGGGCACACACTCCACACACAACTCAGATACACCCTTATCTCTGTTGATCCCACTTTTCCCCATTTTATTTCTTTTCTTTTATTTTATTTTATTTCTTTATTTATTTTATTTATTTATTTTTTCCTTCAAAAAAAAAAAAAAACAAAAATAAAAAATAAAAAATAATATACCAAACATAAAAAAATAAATAAATAAATAACTAAATAAAAACATACACACAAAACCTTTTATTCATGTCGGGACTCACCCTGATCACCATTTTCCACCAAAAAAAAAAAAAAAAAAAAAAAAAAACAACAAAAACAAAACCAAACCAACACAAATCGGCACAGTGGGATTTTTCTTCTCTACTCTGCCGCCGGTCTCTTCTTCTTGCCTCCGTCCTGGGCGGCCCTTGCCGGTGTTGCCTCCGTGTTTCCCACTCCACTGGGCATGATCACTACTCCCTGCTCCTCCACTGCAGCATATGGCGGACCTCCAAAACGGAACATCACGGTGGCCTTCCGCTTCAGCTCCTTTATAGAAGTATAGTAAGTGTCAATTTTATTAAATAATAAATTCTGACAAAAAAAGTATTTATAATTTTTAAACGGACTAATTACATCAATAGTCTTTCTAGTTTCCTCAGAGTTTCAGTTTGGTCATTATACTTGTTATTCTATTTCACTTTGATCCTTTTTGCTTTACAATATTGACCCTAAGATTTTAATTATTATATTATTCCATCTTAAGTTTTGTTATATTATAAAAGGGCTTGGTTTCTTTCAAGTTGGTAATCACTATATGTTTAAATCAGATTTGTATTACAAAAAATGAATGACTATTCTTTATATTATATTTATCGTCTATTTTTTTAAAACAAATATGATCAAAACATATAACTATCGATGTCCAATCGTCTTGATTTTTTGCATGAATAGTTTACTCAATAAGTCATCAAAAGTGAACGATTCGAATCACCGAAATCGGCCCCAAAGTAGTTCTACCAAGTCCAAGCACTCTTTTAAGTTGAGATGACAATTTGAGAGAAATTAAACCCATTATAAAAATACTTTTTTATTTGTTTTATCACACAGTATTTTTTTCTGGTGATATTAATTCAAAAAATTCCTTTGGAGAGTTTTCCCTATAAAGACTAACGGGTGGCACACACAATGCGTGTGCAATTCAAATAACTAATAATAAAAACAAATAATAAAGAATTTAATATCATAATATATATGTTACTTAAGTGATAAATATGTTTTTAATGAAATCTAAGGTTTTGGGTTCAAAACTTACTTACGTTTTGTATTTTAGCATATATAAACTTGCCACGTGGAATGCGAAGAAAAAGATTTCACTAAACTAATTCAGGCCTTCACTTCATATAATAGTATAGATACCATACAGTGTCCTCTACAACGTTATGACACCCCCATACGGTGTCCTCTACAACGTTATGACACCCCCATACGGTGTCCTCTACAACGTTATGACACCCCCATACGGTGTCCTCTACAACGTTATGACACCCCCATACGGTGTCCTCTACAACGTTATGACACCCCCATACGGTGTCCTCTACAACGTTATGACACCCCCATACAGTGTCCTCTACAACGTTATGACACCACCATCCAGTGTCTTCACCAATGGTCTGACACGACCATACAGTGTCACCTATCCTCTTTTATTTTTATGTATTTTCTTGTTTTGTAACTCTCTCCAAACTCAAGTTGGTTAGTTCCTATCCCCTTTGAGTTTGCGGGGGGCTGTTAAAACCTATCACCTACTTCACCCACTTAAACCTATTCCACTAAACCTAACCCACTACACCACTACCACCTCCACTTCACCTACTCCTTACCTACTACACACTCACCCTCTTCTATATATAGGAATCATGAATCATTGTAATAGATAACAATTAATACAACAATCAATAATACATCTATTTCTTACATTCTCAATTCGATTTGATTCAGAGTTTGTAAAATTAAGATTTTATTTCACGAAACAATTCTCGGTTTGACAACTATGTGAGACTCCTATAATGGTTTGGTGAGACTCCATCATCCAGCACTGCTTTGTGTGCAAATAATAACCCCATCAAGTCCTTTAACCACCAGTTGTGCCTATGAAAAAAATGTGAGAGCAGGCCCTGCAACGTGATCCCTGAAATGTATGCCTTCACCCCATCAATGCAAAGCCTAAAACCTTGACTTTTGTTTGTTGTCTAGAAATTCAAACAAGCATTCCTTACAATTTTGAACCAACATCATCATTAGACTTGAACCAATCTAACCCTTATTCTATCTCTAAAGCCAAATAGTATCCCCTAAACCATATACCTTGTAACCAAAAAAGACCTAGCAAACAATATTTGATTGTATGGAGCCTTGATCCTCTACCAAGGCTTCATCCTACACCAATTATACCAACATCTTTCAAATTCAGGACTGTTCTGTAAGAGATCCAGAACCCATAACATCAACATGTGCAACAACATAAACATGGCATTGAATGATATTGTTGGAAACTTAAATCAAAGCAGCACACTTGTCATCATCAAGTGAAAAAGAAAGAAAGAAAGAAAGAAAGAAAGAAAGAAAAAGGTGAAGCCCCATCTTTTGCCAACCTGATCTATGTTGCTTGATTTTCTTGTTAATTTGCTCAAGAAGACTTTACTAACACCATAGGAGGAGTGTTAGGACAAAGTCTCCAAAAACTTTCACATCCAGCTTAGTGACTGCTTTAAAATCATATCATTCACTAACAAGATTGTTGATGAAATTTTGACCAATGAAATTATAGGAGAGAGTAAATGAGCATAGGCTAAGACTTGAAACAACATTATCTTGAGGTTATCAAAAACCAAAGACAAAAATGAAAGAAAAGGTTAATTCCATTGCATAAGGCTTTGTCCTAGATTAGGTGGGCTTCCTATAAAACTATCCTTTAGCATTATTTTCACAAAGCAGTCCCTGCTAAAATCACGTAGTGGGTAGTTGTCCAAAAGAACATTCACCAAGAACAAAGCAAATTTACAGGTGGTCTTGTTAGAACACAAATTGGGTTTCATAAGTAGTTTTTCCTCTATTTTTACAATTTAATGACCAATATTTGAGTGAGTTTCCAGTGACGCTTCTACACCAAAAGTTTGAAGGTTGTTGCCTTCCCTTTACATAGATGGAATTTAAAAAGAATTGTGAAATAAGTGACTTGTGTAGTTGAAGTAAGAACAATATTTGCTTCTAATCTTTTCTATTGTCCAATAAATGTTTATTTTGTAAATAGTTCAGGTTTCCATATATGTTTTAGAGAATGAATGTATATATCCATATGGTTTCAAATCACAAACACCAGTATAAAACAAGGTGGTCCTCCTCCCCTACACATGCCCACAAATAAATGGCAAAAAGTGAATGCATTTCAAGACAATAAACTATAAAGTGAAGCAAGCTGAGTACAGATTTTCAGAAAAACCAAACCAATCTATTATCAAGCGAAACAGACATAGAAGTGGAACAATTCCTTTGCAGAATAAAATACCAGTTATATATCCGCTCCTCAGACGAAAAATCAAAGGACTTTGCAATCTCTGGAGAAGTAAATACAGCATTCTCTGGTACAGAAACTGAAATTTCCATTGGAAAAATGTGCATAATCAACATCAAATGCAGAATTAAAATCGATAAAATCATAATAAATTTAGTATCTATATTGTTGCCAAGAAACACGAGTCAAACAACAGGGAAAAAGTTCAAAATTCGAAAATTCAAAGAGAAAAGGGGAAGTGAAAAGAAAACAGCACGAAAAAAAGTCTGGAACTGAAGAATTTTGGTTTTACTAAGCAAGGGAAGATTGAACCATGAAGACATACAAATTTCTTTGTCATTTGATCTTTTTTTTCATGTTTTTCTCGAGAAACAAGCAGAAGAAAAAGTACAATCCAAGAAAATTGCTTCATTTTTTTTGTTTCTCAGCTGAACAAGAGAGGGAGGGACTAAGGGTAGAGCAATACCAGCGAAGAACCTAGGTCGAAGGCGATTGAAATGCCAGTGAGAAAGTTTGAAGGCACGACGTCGGCGAGAGAAGAGAAGAGGATTGAGCCTGTGAACTGTTGAGCAAGAAGAAGATAAGAGGGAAGGGTTTGAGAACGCCATTGAAGCGTTCCAAACCGAGAGCTTGAATGATAACTACTCAACTGGAGAGAGAGAGACAGAGAGAGAGGGAGAGAGAATGAGTACGCTTTGGGGAGATACGAGTAAGTGGATAACTCATCTTCAACTTAACCCATAATGCAAGCCCAAATGGCCGGCTAACAGGCCATAAGCGTATACCTTCCAATTTGTAGCCCCGTAGTTTGGGGCCCAAAACCATATGCATGGTCCAGATGAATTGCCTAATAAACTTGGTTATAGGTAAGGGCATGAAAAGTGCATGATATACCTAATTTATTAATTTTAAAAATCATTTTTAATGATGTGTTTGATAAGTGTTAAATTTTAATTTGTTAAATATTTTATTATATAGGGTCTAACCTCAGTGCCACATCATTAGGGATGGTTTAGGGGTAATAAATTAAAGAAATGTAGAATTGTTGTAAGGATATATACGGTTTAGCTCGGTTGGTACGGTACCCAAAAAAAAAATTACAATAAAAATTAGTTGTCTTGACTAGGTGATTGTATATTGAAAGAAAAATTATTTTAAAATTAGCTCCAACTTAATCTTAAACCATTTTTGAAAATTAGAAGAGTGTCAAGTTCCACTTTAAGTTAAAAAAGTGGAATTAAATTTATTTTGTTCATATTTTATTAAGGTTGAATAATTTTATTTTTGACTTAATTGGTATTTGATTATACCTCAAGCAGTGTTTGATTATAACCTTTAATTATAATATATTGTGATATTCGTTATGATTAGGTATAATCCATTATGATTGTAATTTTAATTATGACCAAAAAAAAAAAAATTTGGTTTTGCCTCAAAAGTATTTAATTATTATTCATTCAGTTATAATAAAAAATAATTTGATTGTCATAATTAGCATATGATTTTTTTATTTTTTATTTTTTTTGAGAGGTACGTATTGTAATATTACTCATATAATCTCTTCAAATATTGTATATATTATTGATGTGATCGGTAACTTTACGATATTATCAACATCATCCTCCAAAAATCATATCAATCCAACCTATATGTCATGTATATTTGATTCTGTCATCGTCACAATAGTAACTACACTGGCATACTTAGGCACCGTTTGGGAAGAAGTTGGTTGGGCTTTTTTGGCTATTTTAGCCACAAAAAACAAAATAGGCTATTTTAGCCATAAGAAACAAAAATCACATCCAACCCATAATCATTACACTCTTCTCTCACAAAAAAAGTCAAAAAAAGCCAAAAAGCCCTTCCCAAACCAAGATTTTTAGCCCAGGCTAAAATAGCCAAAAAAATTAAAAAACCAAAAAGCCAATCCACTTTCCAAACGGAGGCTTACTATCTCAAGCTTGGCATATCCAATTATCAGGGTTTGAATTTGTGCTTACATGGTAAAAATTGAGAGTTGTCAATGCATCAAATTTCAGCTACACGTCATACTAGCTACCCCACCTAAGTAAAATATTACACACTAACACAACAGTCCCCCTCTTAATACCATAGATTTGTCGCATATTTGACAGCACAATTTCTAGTTAACCGACAGAATTTCAAACTCCGAAAGCGTCCAAAGGTGCAGGCTTTGTTTGGGGATTTTGGGAGTTTCTAGCCAGGAATCTAAGCTACTTTGTTTCTCTACCATGATTTGGAATCAAACTACAAGTTACTTTTCCATCTCCCTTTTTTTTTCTTTTTTTTTAACCTTTCATTTTAATAAAAATTGTTGTATTTCTCATTTGTATTTAGGAATATACTGATATGTACTGCAGGTAAGTTATGACATTTGTATGGTTAATTTTCATAAATATCATAGCTATTCTTTTGTGCTGGGTTTAGTTACGCTGCATTTAGTTGAGGGATTTGAGAAGCGATTTGAAAAGGGAAAGGAAAAATTGTATGAAACTAAGTAAAATACATGTATATTTTATTCACATTTCGCCTACCTTTTTCATTTTCCTTTCCAAATCCCTCCTCAAATCTCCCAACCAAACACAGCATTGGAAATTTAGGAAGAGATTTGGAAAGAAAAATAAAAAAGGTGTGTGAATTAGGTAAAATGTATATTTATTCATATTTTATCTACTTTTTCTCTTTCTTTTCCAAATCCCTTCTCAAATCTCCAACTAAATATAGCGTTAGGGTTGTAACTAAAAAAAAAGTTAATCATAACCAACCAAAGACTTTTTGGATCATAACTAAAAAAATAATGTTATAACCAACATGTCATAACTAGCACCACATACATTATGTATAACCAAAAACTTTATAATTGAGGCATATGATGCACACCCTAAAAAAAGAGGTGTATAATAGAATTTCTCTTATATTTTATATTTGTCATTTAATGTGGTAAATATTAAGAGTAATATATTTCATAAGAGTAAATATTAAGAGTAATGCTAGAGACCCTTAAAGTTCTACTAATATTTTAATCAAATGTTTTACATGGGTGTGGGACCCATACCCATGTGAGACATTTGATATAAATTTTAATAAAACTTTTAGAATCTCTAACATTTTTGAAATATTAATGATATATATGTAACCAATCAAAGACCTTTTAGATCATAACTAAAAAATAATGTTATAACCAACATGTCATAACTAGCACCACATTATGTATAACAAAA
The DNA here is from genome assembly GCF_004153795.1 of Camellia sinensis. NCBI lineage: Eukaryota > Viridiplantae > Streptophyta > Magnoliopsida > Ericales > Theaceae > Camellia > Camellia sinensis. The sequence goes on along the minus strand of NW_021024524.1, from coordinate 1,637,843 downwards.
CATAACTACCACCACAATAAATTATAACCAAAAACTTTATAATTGAGGCATATGATACACACCCTAAAAAGAGAGGTGTATAATAGAATTTTTCTTATATTTTATATTTGTCATTTAATGTGACATATTTCATAAGGGTAAATATTAAGAGTAATATATTTCATAAGGGTAAATATTAAGAGTAATGCTAGAGACCCTAAAAGTTCTACTAAATTTTTTATCAAATGTCTTACATGGGTGTGGGACCCACACCCATGTGAGACATTTGATATAAATTTTAATAAAACTTTTAGAATCTCTAACATTTTTGAAATATTAATGATATATATGTAAACATATTGTGTCAATAATATTGCAATGTAACGCATCAAATAGTAAATAACAAATTACACTGTTCTTTTTTGTTTAACTAACTTAAATTTCACTTTGATCTTTTTTATTTTCATTTTAACAAAATTAGTCCTAGGCTTTATGTTTAGTTTTAATATGGTCATTTTTGTCTAAATTACTATTAATTTATTTTTTTATGTACAGTTCATACGAGTGGCACATGTTAAAATATTGTTAATTTTAACATTGAATTTAAATGAAAGAATCAAACTAAAACTAAACTTAAAATTTAAAATTAAAATTATCTAAATTAATATTATTAAAGATTAAAGTAAAATTTGAGTCATACTAAAAAATAAAAATATATATTTTACCTAGTAGTAAATCAATCCTGCTGCATACCCCCAGTGGGGGTCGCACCCCAGTGAGGTGTCGCGCCCCCACTGGCCGAAACCCAAAAAAAAAAAAAAAAAAAAAAAAGTTTTTTTTTGGTCCAATTATGGACTGCCACTTCATTGGGGGTCGACCCCCAGTGGGTGTATGAGCCATTTTCCGTAGTAAATATCAATGGTCAAAGCACATGACAACAATAAATAAAGAATGAGCATTGTTATTCAAGACTAAAATTTAGACTCAATTTTTAAACTTAGTGATGTGGTAATCAATTAAGATATTAAAAATAACACTATGTCTTATATATTCTCTAATTATCAACTAATCATATCATTTTAATATCATTGAATTTAAAAAGTGAATTTGTATATCATTTTCCATAAAGAATATACTACTTCACTGATGGGTGAAAATTTGGGCAATAAATGCCTATGTATTTAGATTTTTTTTTTTAAAATTTAAAATATATAAATCATATTTAATTCAATTGTAACTAACACCACCATTAAATTAAATTTAATCACAAATTTAAATAATAAGAACTTTTCCATTTTCATTTTTCAATACTCCCTATACATATTAGTTTTAAATGACTAAATCGTATTTAATTCAATTGGACCCATTTTAATAATTCGAATAGTTTATCATGTAAGGTTGTAAAAAAAATTCAAATTGATTGGATATCAATAATTAAATGATCACATAAAAAATAAGTGTTATGTTAGGAATCCCAAATATTCTACCAAATCTCTCACATAGGTGTGAGACCCACACACATGTCGATTTGTATGAGTCTCATCCCATCCCATGTGAGAGATTTGGTAAAATATTTGAGATACATAACATTTCTTAAAAAATAAACGATTTACAATCATCTATTTTTCTACATGGTTGTGTGATATGATTATTTGTGGATATCAATATCTAATTAACTTGATTTTTATAGGATTATTTTTGGATATGAATAATAAGTCTACAAAATACAAACTATACAATAGTTTATAAAAGATTGAATGAAAATAATCTTAGATAAAAAAGATATGCTCCAATGCTTTTGAGCCTGGCATTTGGTAAGGAAGTCTTCATAGCTTATAGTTTGTGAATGCTTAAATCACTGTTTTTGAATGAAAAATATGGGGGATTTTTATGAAATCCCAACAAGATTTATAAAAAGAACCCAAGGTTGGATCTATCGAATGAGATCGTAGGGAGAAGGTTGGGTCGCTTGGGAGCAGCTTGTTGTTATTGAGGATCATAATTGGTGATATGATTGAACTCAATCATCTACTTTTATAGAATACATTCATCTACATAATTTTGTTCACTCGAATAATGGTAAGAGTCTCAAAAGCATAAGAGTCTCAATTGTGTGCATTTGGACAGACAAAATTGTGTGGATGTAATCTTAAGCCTTTTTAAAAATAGTAAAATGATATACAAGCCCACTTTGTAGACTCATTTTTTAAACTCAATGATGTGTAAGTGATATGATTGATTGATAATTAGAAAATATATGATAAAAAGTATTATTTTTAATATCCTAATTGATTGTTACATCATTAAATTTAAAAATTAAATCTAATTTTTTTAAAATCTTAAATAGGAATGCTCTTAAAAACAATACTACTTTAATTCAAAAGTTATCAAATTTGATGTCTCAACTTTCCTTTCCATATTGGTTGTTTTAAATGTCATTTCCCTTTTATGATACTGTCGGTCTCTTCAACATTAATAGCGTGATGGAAAGAGAGTTTGAGACGGAAGAAGGGATTAGGAGACAGGTCCTTGCAGGCTACATGTGCACAACAGTCCAATCTACAGAAAATGGAACCATCGACACTAGGCCTTGGCATTGACGACAGCATCTTAATTAAGCACCATTTCTTCTTATATATAAAATGCAATAGATAGAATTCATTTATCCCACAACCACAACAACAAAGACTCACTCCTCTTCACCAAACACCCACATCATCAATGGCCATGGCCATCCAAGCAAGTATAATCTCTGGTAATGAAACTTCAATTCTTCTCAAAAACGCCATCAATGGCCTTAAAAACCCCACAAAAACCCCATATACCTATCTTAAACGCATTCCTATGAGAATCCAAGCCACCCAATCTGCACACTACCCTCAACTACAAGTCCAAGAATCAACAAGCAAGCCACACAACAACAACCAAGTCCCCAAATTCCAATTCGAAGAGTACATGAAAACAAAGGCCACAAACGTGAACAAGGCACTAGACGAGGCAGTCCCATTACAAGACCCAATAAAAATCCACCAGGCAATGAGGTACTCCCTCCTCGCCGGTGGCAAGCGAGTCCGGCCGATCCTCTGCCTCGCCTCGTGCGAGCTCGTCGGAGGAGACGAATCGCTGGCAGTCCCAATCGCCTGCGCCGTCGAAATGATCCACACCATGTCACTCATCCACGACGACTTGCCATGCATGGACAACGACGATCTCCGACGGGGCAAGCCCACCAGCCACAAGGTCTTCGGCGAAGAAACCGCAGTTCTAGCCGGTGACGCCCTCCTCTCCCTCGCATTCGAGCACGTTGCGGCAAAAACCATCGGTGTCTCACCAGACCGCGTGGTTCGAGCCATTGCTGAATTAGGTTCAGCAATTGGGGAAGGGCTGGTGGCAGGACAGATTGTGGACATATGTAGTGAAGGAAAGGAAGTGAATCTGAGTGAGTTGGAGTACATTCACGTGCACAAGACAGCGAAGCTGCTAGAGGCTGCGGTGGTGGGTGGAGCGATAATGGGCGGAGGGAGTGGGGTGGAAGTGGAGAGAGTGAGGAGGTATGCAAGGTATGTAGGGTTGTTGTTTCAGGTGGTGGATGATATTTTGGATGTGACAAAGACGTCGTCGGAGTTGGGGAAGACGGCGGGGAAGGATTTGGCGAGCGATAAGGCCACGTATCCGAAGCTGATGGGCCTGGACAAGGCTACTGCGTTTGCCGCCGAGCTTGCTGCTAAAGCCAAGGAAGAGCTTCACTACTTTGATGCTGCTAAGGCTGCACCATTGTTCCATTTGGCTAATTACATTGCTCATCGACAAAATTAATCAGTTAATTACAATATTTGGTTTTTAATGTTGTTGTTTGCCCTAGAGGGATGTGCGTAGATATATATATATATATAATGTATTTTTTACAATAATTAATTTTTAATTTTGTTGTTTGTGATTTTTAATTAAAATATAAGGTAAAAAAAATTAAATATGTTTAGAGTAATTTTTTGACTTTTTATAAATAAATGGGTAAAAAGTAAAGAGAATAAAATTTTTAATTTTTTAATATAGATAATAAATTTTTTAATTTTTTTAATAATTTTTTAATTTTTTAATTAAAATGTTATGTAAAAAAAATTAGTATGTTTAGTATGATTTTTAACTTTTTACGAAAAAATATACAAAAAATAGAAAAAAAATAAAATTTTTTATTTTTTCGTATGAATTGTTGACTTTTTAATTTTTTTAATAACTTTTTAATTTTTTAACTAAACCGATGGCTTCTCAACGAGGCCACAGACATTTGACTTTCGTGTGATATTTAAACCTGCGATCTGATAAATTTTTTCTTTTAATTACCTTTTTCCCCCTCTAAACCAATCAGCTTGAGATTACGATACAATGTTTGTTATAAAATAATTAATGTAATACAGGTGATTCTGGTAATTTGAATATAAGCCAATGTATTGTCGGCTTACCAAAATTTTTGATCTTCACCTAGCCACGCACCCTAGTATACCGATAAAAATTAGATAGGTAGTGCTGCTTTTTAATTGTTCATCGTAGATTCACAAGATATAACTAGCTGACAGTTGGTTTTAAAAAATATTTATTATTATTATTATTATTTTTTATGATTGATGATTTTTTAAAAATGACATAGGTGGGTCTATAGGGGCTTTTGGCCCACCACTTAGAGTCTAATAGATAATTCAAACACCAAAATCTAACATTGCTGGAGCCCAACGTTACACCAAGGATCAATGACATCTAAACATGTGTCAAAAGAAGAACCAGTCACATAAGCAGACAAAGATCCTGCAGAATTATTATGCCACACATCGGCCATGAATGAGGTTCCCTATAACATTTAATGCGATAACCCCTTCACGTTGGAACAGAACAACCTCACCATGAACAAGGCAGGCTAGAACATAGACTTTCGGCCAACATAACAGGTCGGAGTGGACAAGGAAATGATGAACAAAGGATATAGGGGCATTTCCCTAAATAAGCCAAATAATAAAGGAATTCCCAAACTAAGCCTAATTTTGAAAGATTTCCCAAAATGAGCTAACTCGCGGTTCACAATCGCAAGTTCAACACTTTTCCACCCCTGTCGCGCGAAACCTGCCAAATTTGAAACTCGCTGTTGCGAAAAGCGAGTTTGATTAAGAACTCGCGGTTACGAAACGCGAGTTTAATTAAATTTTTTTCCTTTGAACTCGCTTTTTGCAAGCATGATTTCATGCTGAACTCGCTTTTTGAAACCACGAGTTCATCAAAAAATAGATTTCTTCTGAACTCACTGTTCATAACCACAAGTTTATCAAAAATTATGAACTCGCTATTTGTAACCACGATTTTAGGGCAAATTTTTTTTCTTTAAGTGAAATCGTGGTTCACAACCACGATTTTAGAACTTATATTTAACCCCTCCAGCCCCGTGTTTTGCATTCACGCTTTCTTCTCTCTCCCTCTGCTGTCTCTCTTACGCTCTTTACTCCTCTCACTCTGTTCTCTCTCTCGAGCTACCTGCTCCCTCTCTCTCTGGAGCTCCCTGCTCTCTCTCTCACTCCCTCTGATTGATTCAGTACTGTCTCTCTCTCTCGTTGGTATGGCTTCTATCATCTACTTTACTGTGAATAAATTAGGATTAGAGTTTAAATTTGTGAATATATTTATGTTTGTGAAAATGTGAATAAATTAGGGTTAGGGTTCATGAATGTGGGGTTAGGGTTAGGGTTAGGGTTTATATTCGTGAATAAAATGTTGTGAAATCAGAAATAATAAATTAGAGTTACGGTTTATATTTGTGAAATTTTAAGTATAGATAATTTGTTGAATGTGAATGTTGAATGTGTTGAATTTTAATTATAGATAATTTGTTGAATTTGTTTAATTATAGATAATTTGTTGAATTTTAATTATAGATAATCTGTTGAATGTGAAATCTTTTGCTATAGATAATTTGTTGTTGAATTTGTTGAATGTGTTTAATTATAGATAATTTGTTGAATTTATTTAATTATAGATAATTTGTTGAATTTATTTAATTATAGATAATTTGTTGAATTTATTTAATTATAGATAATTTGTTGAATTTATTTAATTATAGATAATTTGTTGAATTTATTTAATTATAGATAATTTGTTGAATTTATTTAATTATAGATAATTTGTTGAATTTATTTAATTATAGATAATTTGTTGAATTTATTTAATTATAGATAATTTGTTGAATTTATTTAATTATAGATAATTTGTTGAATTTATTTAATTATAGATAATTTGTTGAATTTATTTAATTATAGATAATTTGTTGAATTTATTTAATTATAGATAATTTGTTGAATTTATTTAATTATAGATAATTTGTTGAATTTATTTAATTATAGATAATTTGTTGAATTTATTTAATTATAGATAATTTGTTGAATTTATTTAATTATAGATAATTTGTTGAATTTATTTAATTATAGATAATTTGTTGAATTTATTTAATTATAGATAATTTGTTGAATTTATTTAATTATAGATAATTTGTTGAATTTATTTAATTATAGATAATTTGTTGAATTTATTTAATTATAGATAATTTGTTGAATTTATTTAATTATAGATAATTTGTTGAATTTATTTAATTATAGATAATTTGTTGAATTTATTTAATTATAGATAATTTGTTGAATTTATTTAATTATAGATAATTTGTTGAATTTATTTAATTATAGATAATTTGTTGAATTTATTTAATTATAGATAATTTGTTGAATTTATTTAATTATAGATAATTTGTTGAATTTATTTAATTATAGATAATTTGTTGAATTTATTTAATTATAGATAATTTGTTGAATTTTAATTATAGATAATTTGTTCAATGTGAAATCTTAAATTTTAAATTAGGGTTAGGGTTAGGGTTTATAATAATAATAATTTTCTTGTATATTATTATTGTAACTAACTTTATAATTTATTGGAAAAAAACATGGCAAAACACAAGAAAATCTAATTTTGTCTACATAAAAATTATCTATAATTAAAATTCAACAAATTATCTATAATTAAACACATTCAACAAATTCAACAAATTATCTATAATTAAACACATTCAACAAATTCAACAAATTATCTATAATTAAACACATTCAACAAATTCAACAAATTATCTATAATTAAACACATTCAACAAATTCAACAAATTATCTATAATTAAACACATTCAACAAATTCAACAAATTATCTATAATTAAACACATTCAACAAATTCAACAAATTATCTATAATTAAACACATTCAACAAATTCAACAAATTATCTATAATTAAACACATTCAACAAATTCAACAAATTA